>CAUYPK010112778.1:0-46892 GCA_963574355.1 Loris lydekkerianus
TGACTGAACGCAGAGTGGTCTTACCCGTCTTTGGGTACTATGAATGTAATCCACCATGCAGCCTCTCCATATCCTGTCTTAGGTTGTCCCAGCTTTGGGAGTCTTACCCATCATTGGTGCTATGGAGGGCAGTGAAGAATAATAGTTAGATTCTTAGTGAATGAGACAGTGATATTGGACCTCAACCTGATTTAACTGCCTCTAACCTTTTTTAAGGATACAGGCCCCAAAGGTGAAGGGTAAATAAGGGTAGCAGGGGAAGAAGGTAGTTTTTGTATGGATATGCAGGTTCCTGTTGGTATTGAGTTCAACTTTTATTCCATGATGGTCTGAGAAGATACAAGGAATAATTTTTTTTTAAATTTGCTGAGGTTAGATTTGTGGCCTAGGATGTGGTCAATTTTGGAGTATGTTTTGTGGGCTGATGAGAAGAATGTGTATTCAGTTTTGTTGGGATGAAATGTTCTGTAGATGTCTGTTAAGTCCAGATGTTGAATGGTTAAGTGTAAATCTAAAATTTCTTTGCTTAGCTTCTTTTTTGGAGGATCTATCTAGTACTGCTAAAGGGGTATTAAATTCTTCGACTAACTAGGTAACTGGAGGAAATCAAGTTGTTCATGTCTGTTAGAGTTTCTCTTATAAATTGAGGTGTGTTCTGGTTGGGTGCATAAATATTAATAATTGAAATCTCATCATATTGAGTATTACCTTTAACAAATATGAAGTGTCCATTCTTATCCTTCCTTATTTTGGTTGGTATAAAGCCTATTGTGTCTGCAAATAGGATTGCAATTCCTACTTTTTTCTGCTTTCCATTTTCCTAGAGTATAGATGACTACCCCTTCACCTTGAGTCTATATTTGTCTTTTAATGTAAGATGTGATTCTTGTATGTATCAGATATCTGACTTGAGTTTTTGTATCCAGTCAGCCAACCTGTGCCTCTTTAGAGGACAATTTAAACCATTCATATTAATAGAGAATATTGATAACCCTTTCGAGAGTCCAGTGGACATTTTTAATCCTTTTGGGACTGTGGACTTTGGAATTTGATCACAATTTTCTGGGTGGGTTTACTTTTGTGGTGGAGGATTATGCTAGTCTTTATGGACGATAGGTCTTAGAATATTCTGGAGAGCTGGTTTAGTTATGTCAAATTTCTTCAACATGTGACTGTCATTAAAGTATTTAATTTCTCCATCATAAATGAAACTCAGTTTAGCTGGGTACAGGATCCTGGGTTGAAAGTTATTTTGTTTTAGGAGATTTAAAGTCAATGACTACCCTCTTCTAGCTTGAAAGGTTTCATCAGAGAGATCTGCAGTTATTCTAATATTCTTTCCCTTATAGGTGATGGTTTTCTTTTATCTGGCTGTTCTCAGAATTTTCTCCTTCATATTAACTTTAGTGAAATTGATTATGATGTGTCTGGGTGATGTCTTATTTGGGATGAGTCATGCTGGAGTTCTAAAACTGTCTGCTATCTGAATTTCAGAATCTCTTGGCATGTCTGGAAAATTTTCCTTCATAATCACATGGAGAAGAGACTCTGTGCCTTGTGAAGCCACTTTGTCGCTTTTGGGGATCCCTATAAGATGAATATTGGTTTTCTTCTAATTATCCCAGAGCTTTCTGAGAGAGTGATCTGTTTTTGCCCTCTATTTCTTTTCCTCTCTGAGATTTTGGGAGTATTCAAAAGCTTTGTCTTCAGTGTCACAAATCCTTTCTTCTGCTTGCTCCATTCTGTTACTGAGGGATTCTACTGTGTTTCTCAGATCTTTGAGGTATGCAACTTCTTGTCTCAATGTGTCAAAATCTTTGGTCATTTGGTCTTTGAATGTGTTGAATTCTTCAGATATCTTTTGGGTTACTGCTTGGAATTCTAATTCAATCTTATTTGCGATCCAGATTCTGAATTTGATTTCTGACATCTCATCTATTTGTTTGTGCATGGGATCTTGTTCTGTGTCTACCCCATTGATCCTTGGGGGAGTTGATCTACTCTGATTATTCATATTGCCAGAGTTTTTCTGTTGATTTTGCCTCATGATTGTCTTTGGTAAGTTTTCTTGACAATGATTCAGAGCCGTCACATGGAAAAAAGCAGTTTTAAAAGGAAAAGTAGGGGTATGTGTGTGTGTGTAAGAGAGACAGTCCTGGAAACAAACCTTCAAATAAAAGTGGTTCCAGCTATATTTACATTTGCACATCAGTTAGACTAAATCCTTCCATCTGATCTGTCAGTAACTGTGCTTTTAAACATTATCCCAGGGAGATCAGTTGGGACCGGACATGCAGTTAGCAATCTAAAACTTTAAATTTTAAGCCAAGATCTCTCAGGATCATCATACCAGGAATATTTGCTCCGAATATCAAAATCTCACCACTTCTCACTTCCACCATTGGTTCCTGTATAAGTTACCACCATCTCTTCTAATACTGTTATCTGCATAGGTCCTGCACC
Source organism: Loris lydekkerianus (assembly GCA_963574355.1). Lineage (NCBI taxonomy): Eukaryota > Metazoa > Chordata > Mammalia > Primates > Lorisidae > Loris > Loris lydekkerianus. Next base: position 2,464 of record CAUYPK010112778.1, read on the forward strand.
AAGATGGGTTATTTTTATAAAGCCTTATTTTACTAACCTCTCAAAACCTAAAAAAAAAAAGAATGTCTGCCTATATCACTGAAGAATGTGGTCCTGGCTTCATCTTTGAGTCCTCTTTTCCCACCATCTTTCCTGCTCAATCAAATTTAGCCACACTGTCCCCCTACATAGAATAAGCACGAACACACACAGACACACACAAAAAGGATACATAGTTCTCTCCGAATTCATTCAAATCTCGGCCCTGCACCTGTCTAAGAGAGCACCCACTCCACCCACTGCACACTCTCTCCCCTTCTCCAGTGCGTCTCCTCTCATCTGCTTTATTTCCTCACTTATTGTCACCTAATACATTATTCATTTTCTTCCTGCCAACACTTGAATGATGTATCGATGAAATCAGTGATTTTGTCTCCTATGGTCACAACTATATATCAAGCACTTAGAACAGTAACGAGCACATCGTGGGTGCTCTGTAAATATTCATGGAAGGAAATAATTTCTCTTTGGGTGATTCAAATTCAGTAATGGTAGTCTAAGTGGCAGGATCCTCTACTTTTGTCTTTCTAGTGAGCGGACGGGTATGTATGTGTCGATTTGAAAAGCAAAATAATTTCTCTATGCAAAACAAGGAAAAGACTGAAAAGCAGAGGAATAGAAATCTCAACTACAATGAATTCTACTACTTAGATTAGTAGATATGTTTATTTCTCTAAGAAAATTTTGTCACTAATTTAAAATAATATAAAATATTTTATATTTGTGTTCTCATTTTTGATGAATTTGCAATAAATTGACTTGCCTCTCCTGCTCTGTGTGTGGAAGAAGGTATATCTCAGTCCTCTAGTAAAAATTGCCTATATGCAAAATTAAAAGATCAAAATATTACTTATAATAATCAGGGGTCCAAAAAGCTGTGAAGTTACAATTATATATGTATATGAATCCCTCATGATAAATTTTTTCCTCTCATCTTTTAAAAATTTTGGACCAACTGACTCACTGTATTTGCTAAAATTAAAAAAAATTATGCCATTCAGTTCCTGTTCTAAATTGCTATAATGTGCAGTAAAAGACCGTTAGGGTAACACACAGGCACATTTTATCTTATTGCTCTTCCCAGATACTCCCTTTTCTACAAATTGAAAGTTCATAGCAATCCTGCATCACCCAAGTAGATTGAAACCATAGCCATGCTCACTTGTGTCTGTCACATTTAGGCAGTTTTATTATAATAACTGGTATGATGATCTCTGATCAGTTATAATTGCAGTTTTGGGGGGCACTAACTTATTACTGTAAGAGAAGAAATTTAATGGATAAATGTTATGTGTGTTCTGATCTCACCACCCTTACCACTCCTCAAACCTCCCTATTCCCTGAGATACAAAAATAAGGAAATTAGATCATTTAATAACCCCACACTTTCCTGTAAGTAGTCAAGTGAAACGAATAGTTACATGTCTTTCACTTTCAATTGAAACCTACAAGTAATTCAGTTTAGTGAGGAAGGCTTGTCAAAAGCTGAGGTGGGTCAGGCAGCACCTGTGGCTCAAAGGAGTAGGGCATCAGCCCCATATGCCGGAGGTGGTGGGTTCAAACCCAGCCCCAGCCAAAAACTGCAAAAAAAAAAAGGCTGAGGTGGGTCCAAAGCTGCCCTGCTTGCATCAGACACTTAGCCAAGTTGTGAGAGCTAAGACAAGATTCTTAAAGAAAATTGGAAGTGCCACTCTGGTGAAACACACGAATGATATAAAGGTGAGATAGACTTAGTGCTCATAGAAAGTTTTAGTAATGTCGATAGAAGATCAAACTCACCTTCCCTTAAGGAATTAACATTTCCTTAAGCCAACACCTAATTTGGAGGAAGGCCCTATTTCTCTTTAATTATTTGAAGGCCAAGAAAGGTGAGGAAGCTGCAGAAGAAATATTTGAAGCTAGCAGAGCGTGGCTTGTGAGGTTTAAGGAAATGAGCCACTTTCAAAATATGGAGGTTCAAGGTGAACCAATAAGCATTGATAAAGTCCAGCTGTAGCAAGTTACCAGCAGATGTAGCTAAGACAATTACGAAGACAATTAGCAAACAGCAATGTCAGTGAAACTGCCTTCTATGAGAAGAGGTGCCGCCTAGTACTTTTCACAGCTGGAGAGAAATCAATGCCCAGCTTCACAGCCTCACAGTATTCGTGGACTCTCTTGTTAGGCCTAATGCAGCTGATGAATTGAGGCTGAAGCTAATGCTCATTTACCACATCCCAACACTTTGGGTCCTTAAGGAATACACTAAATCTACTGTGCTCTATAAGTGAAAAGATAAAGCCTGGATGACAGTGCATTTGTTTACAGTATAACTTACTCAATACTTTAAGCTTATTTTTGAGAGCTACTGCTCAGAAAAAACTATTCCTTTCAAAATATTTCTGCTCAGGGACATTGCACATGACCACCCAAGAGCTCTGGTGGAGAAGAACAGGGAGATTCATGTTGTCTCCATGATTGCCAGTGCAATATCCACTCTGCAGCTCAGGGACCAAGCAGTAATTTTTATTCTGAAGTCTTATTACTTCCGAAATGCAGTTTTGTAAGGCTACAGCTTCCACTGTGATTCCTCTGATGGGTGTGGGCCCTCTACCAGCAAAAAGATTATGAGTCCCTGAAGGCTCAGATAATCATGATAATCATTTAGCTATGAAGTATTTTAACTAAAGTATGTACATTTTTTAGAAATAATAGTATTGTTCATTTAATCTACTACAGTACGAGAACACATTTTTTGTATGCAGCATGAAACAAAAAATAATGATAAGACTCATGACATTGCACTGTTGACTTGATGGCAGTCGTCTGGAAGGGAACCCACAATATCTCAGATGTTTGCCTCTACCGACTTTATTATGTTACTGTGTTAAATAAAAGACATATTCACACGACACTGTAATTTCTCTTTAAAAAAAACATTTCTTGTCAAAGTGCTCAAAAACTTCACATAACCCCAATCTGGCGGTGGCAGACCTTCAGTTAATGTCTATCTTCTCAAGATTCAACAAAACAAAATGAAAATGCATAAGAAATAAAAAGTAAAGGGAAATAGTGAGAAGAGGGGATGACAAAATATAATACTTCTATCCTAAGGCATAAAAATCTCAAAATGAGTAAAATACATAATGAACAGCATTCACATTTACAGTAGGAATGTGCAATATTGGTTGTGCTCTTTTTGTTCTCAAAATGCTTGGGGAATTTTAAAATGATCTTTATTTTTAGACCAAAGTTATTTCATATTCTTTTCAATTCTCCTGATGTTGAATGTAGCCAATTTTGTGCTGCTTAAGCTGAGTGTGTTGTAGTCTTTGGGGAAAATGCACCACCCCCCTTACATCACGCAGCCTCCTCCTGAGCTGCTGCTGACAGTGAGGCTGCAGCCATGATCTGTGAAGATTTAAAAGATGGACAGAGGGTAGCACCTGTGGCTCACAGAAGGGACACTGGACACATATACAGGAGGTGGTGGGTTCAAACCCAGCCCCAGCTAAAAACTGCAAAAAAAAAAAAAAAAAAGAAAGAAAGAAAGAGAGAGATGCACAGAAACAGCTGAACATGAAAGTATGACTAAAGAAACATGAAGAAAGGAGAAAGGATAGCAAGGAACTGTTTTCCCCCACGATATTCATATTTAAAGGCACAATGGCCATACCATAAGCTCCCAAGGAAAAGACTTCACACCACAGACTCTGGATCTCCACTCCCTTAGTGAAAACTGTACGTTAGAATTACTTCTTCATAGTTTCTTCATTCCTAGGTCTCCCCGGGACTAAAACGGGGCTGCCCACTCCAAAAAAGAGCGCTTTTCAATAGTTTTTTATATATATATATTTGGAAGATGAACTCTTTCATGGAGTAACAATAAATTGCGTCTTCAACTGTAACTCTTTCATGGAGAAAGGCACATGAGTTATACACAACTGCTAGAATTGTGTTAGAAGGAAGCCCCAAAACTTTCCCCCGGGCTTCTGAAGCGTAGGATTTTATCTGTTTATCATAAACAAATGGGACCCACCAAATGATCAATTATATAACAGGTTACAAAAAATACCCACAATTCACATGAAAACATTTGACTGCTTAAATTTTTCCCTTGTGCTTTTTATATCGATATAGTTTAAATGATCAGACATTTCTTTCCACTCGTTAGGAGGAGCAAGATACGTGAGTTTCAATGGCCAGAGACCACAGTACAGCAAGTAAGTTCAGGAGCCAGATTGTCCAGGCTTGCAATCAAATGCTGCCTCTGATGGATTATTCAACAGTGAACACATTACTTCATCTCCCTGGTCCTCAGTTTCCTCCATTGCAAAGTAAAATTTATTAAGTTCCTACCTATAATGGTTTTTGCCAGGAGTTAATGAGTTACCAGGAGTTGGAATATAGAAGCCTGCCTGGCAGACAGAAGTTTACTTTAAGCAATATCTCAGGTATATTTTCATTAATTGTATTATTTATTATATTATTAATTTTTAAAAATTAGTTCCTGTATTTATTTAACAGTTTTTTTTCTCTTTTCTACTCAATTACCTTATGCCTAATTTCTTCAGATTTGTTTTACTTACCTGTAACTTTTTGTGTTGGTTGCTTAATTGCTTTATTTTAATTTTAATTTATTCACATATATACATATATATATCCCAGATTTTTCTTCCCAATCACTAGTTTGGCTGTACTTCAAAGGTTCTGATACTCAGTTTCACTATATTTTTTATACTAACTATTCTATAACAATGCGTTTTAATTTCTCTTGGACTCAAGATTCATCTTTGAGGGCTTATTTATTTTATGGTATGATTTTCTTTCAATTAAAGACGCTAGATGGGACAATCAGATGTTAATATTTTTGTCAATTTGTTATCTCTCATTTTAATGGATGCAAGGTTAAAATGCCATTAGAATTTTTTATTTGACCTGGACAAGATAATTCTAAATGTATGTGAAACATAGACAAACATGATGTGCCAGAAAAATTTTGGAAAGGTAATGTGGGGGAACGAGCTCTACCAGAAGTTAAAACATATTAAGCTATGATCACTAAGGCTCTAATGTTGTGGGGTACCAAGCCATATGCACAAAATGGGGAAAAATATGCTATTCAGAAATACATTTTAATATATTTGATAACACAAAGTTGAAATCCCAAATCAGCTAGAAAAGACTCATTGTTCTATAAGTGGTGTTTGGACGAAGCAATAGCTACTTGGGAAAAATATAAATGTTGAAATCGATTTTACTTCTTAAAGCCAAATAAATTCTAGAGAAATCAAGATTCAACCCAAAGATTAAAACCACAAAATTTTTGTATCAAAACATGAGAAAGGTTTTGTTGTGTCCTTCTATTTAATCTTTGCAGAGAGAAGTTCTTTTGCAGATGTAGCATATACCCCAAAAGTCATAAAGAAAAATTATAATTAAATTATATGAGTTTAAAAATCAATGTGAAACATAATAACACACTGAAAGTTAAAGGAAAACATTAAAAGGTAAGACAACCTACAAAAGAATTAACTTATATTTATATACATTTATCAAAAAATGCTAACGCTCTATAAAAGGGGACATGAACTGACACGTTATAAAAACTACGTATGTAACTGGATCTTAAACATAATAGAAAAATGCTCATGCCCATTAATGACAAAAGAAATGGAAATTAAAATTATAAGTAATTTTAAATTTAAATATATAATTGAAACATAATTTATTAATTAATAATGATTTATTAATTAATAATTTATTTATTAATTTATTAATAATTTTAAATTTAATAATTTAAAATTATATATAATATATAATTTTATATATAATAATTATTATTAATTTATTAATTAATAATTTTAAATTTAAATATATAATTGAAACATAATTTATTAATTAATAATTTATTGATGATTAATTAAAAATAATAAATTTAGATATAAAATTGAACATAATTTATTAATTAATAATGAGGAGTAATATATCAGCTCAGTCCCTCTGTCTTGTGGCAAAAGCAGAATGAATAAACAAACTTTATGGTTGTATCAACAAGAAGAATCAATAATGTCAGGTGATGACAGCCAGATGGAACGGGAAGGCCCAAAGCACCCTTTCTCCAATGGAGATATAGATTCAACTACACATGAGCCAATGCCCTTTACGTGAAATCCAGATATCAGTTAAGAAGTTTCTACACAGTAGGAAAGCATGAAACCAGCCCATGACAGCTGCTCACTGCAGAGCAAGCAGGGAAAACCTTCAGTTACCAGATTCTCCCTAGGGAGGGGACGGATTGGAGCATGTGTTAATGTTTTGCCTTCCAGGAGGGGAGTCTAAATGTATTAACAAAAGATTCCCTATCCACTCTTTACAAGCTACTTTAGATTCAAGGATATTCACAGGCTGAAACCAGAGGTATGAAAAAATATATTTCATTTAAATAGTAACCAGAAAAGAACAAAGGTAGCTATACTTAACTAATGGGGCAAAAGATGTGTACACTGAAAACTGAAAAACACTGCTGAAAAAACTAGACACAAATAAATGGGGGGAAAAAACCATAGTCATGGATTGGAAGATTCACTATTGTTGAAATGGCCACATTACCCAAAGCAATTTAGAGATTCAATGAAATTCATATCAATATCCCAATGATGTTGTGTTGGCTATTGGGGGCAGAACTGTGTGGTATACATATATCATGGCATACTGTTCAGCCATAAAAAATATGGAGACTTGCATTGTTTATATTTACCTGGATGGATTTGGAGAACATTCCCCTAAGTAAAGTATCTCAAGAATGGAAAAGCAAGTATCCCTTGTACTCAATACTACATTGAAACTGGTAGATCAACCATATGTATGCTCATATGAATCCAATTTTTTAAAAAGGGAATGTACAACCTATATAAAATAGTTTCAAACCATATATCTGATAAGGAGTGAATATCCAAAAAAATATAATGGACTCTTAGAACTCAATACCAAGAAAATAAATGATCTGGTGTTTAAAATGGGGCAAGGACGTGAATAGACCTTTTGTCAAAGAAGACATACAAAAAATGGTCAACATGTATATGAAAAGATGCTCAACATCACTAATTATTAGGATAATGCAAATCATACCCACAATTACTTCATACCTGTAAGAATGGTCATTATGAAATAACAAAAAAAATAATAAGAAGAAGAAGTGTTGGGGAGGATATAGAGAAATTTGAATCCTAGGTACTGTTGGCAGGAATTTATAATAGTGCAGCCACTATGGAAAAATGCTACAAAGGTTCTTCAAAGAATTGACCTGGTGATCTGACATCTGACATCTCAAAAGAGTTGAGATTGATAACAGAGAGATATTTTCCCCTCCCTGTTCGTTACAGCAACTTCACAATAGCCAAGTAGTTAAAAAAATTCTAAATGTTCATTGACAAATAAATGGATAAAGAAAATATGGTATACACATAACAGAATATTATTTATCCTTAAAAATGATGGAATTCATGTCATATGATCGACATCCACAATGTGGGTAAAGCTGGAGGACACCATGGTAAGTGAAATAAGCCAGTCGCAGAAAGGCAAATCCTTCTCCACTCTGTTTATGAGTTATCCAACGTGGTCAAACTCAGAGGCACAAAGTAGAAAGGTGATAGTCTAGGGATGAGGGAGGAAGGATGGGGACCTGCTGCTCCATGGGTAGAGAATTAACATTCAGTTATTCCAAATGAAAAAAACCCTAGACATTCTACATACAAAAATGTGTATGCAGTTAACAATATCACATTGCACACTTAAAAATTTGAGGGTAGATTTCATGTTATGTGGGATTTTTTACCCCACACATTTATGTGTGCCATATACCCCTACATTATTAATTAATAAAAATTAATAAATAAAAAGAACTAGTCAAGGCTTATAAAAACATGGATGGATAAACGTCATAGACACACAAAGCCAACCAACAATGAGTCCATAATATAGAATTCCAATTATTTAAGGCAAAAATCAAGAAAAACATTGGTAATGATAAAATTAAACTAACCCTAACCCTAACCCAAAATAATGGTTATCTTTGGAAAGTACTGACAGAATAGGGGGCAAACAGAGCTGTTGTGATGGTGGTCATGGTCTTTACTTTCATCTGAGTGGTGATTATGTGGATGAAACCAAGTAACACATTTAACATGTTTGTACTTCACTGTATGTAGATGATACTAAAATCATCTCAATACCTCAGCTTCAAGAATACAACATGCTTAAACGGAATGGAAATGAACCAACAGACCTGTAAGATGTTCTTTTCACATTTTGTTATTTTTTTTATTTTTTTACACCATACACTGCTTTCAAAGACTATTAGTTAGTAGCTCAATCCAGAGATGACCTTACACTGCTCATCACCTACCAGCCTTACTAATCCAACACTTTGTTTTATGAGGTGGATGAGTCTCATCCAGACTCATTTCACTGTGTGTGTGTTTTTAATCATGGAAATACCAAATATTTGACCATAAATTTCAGTTTGTATTAAGAAGTCTGGCACCATATAGACATGTATTTGACAATGTGTTAGTTATGTAGCAAATTCTAGAGATAACTTTCCTTTCTGTGTCACCAGTGACAATTCTCACTTGTGCACATTCCTTCAGATGAGCCCCTGTGAGCCGTCAGTTACTGGTGTGGTAGTATCTGGTGACCCCAAATGGTAATTTACCAAGACTGCTTGCAAGAGCTAACAGGAGAGGGGCAGAAATGTCCAGCTCTCTCACAGACATCTTTGATGACATTTTCACCCCCACTGAATACAAATTTGAGGGAATCCCACACAAAGCAGTATAGGTTCTAATTTGCCTAGATGTGCAACAAGCAAAGCAAAGTGACCAGGAATAAGTTCTTATACCAATTTTATTTCTGAAAAACTTAAAACCACAATGTAATCTAAACAACCAATGTCAACATGTTATCACCCTTCACAAGGAGCTTAATAATTGCCCTGGTCTCAAAAGTTGACTAAAAATAAAGAATCGGGAACACAAAAGACAAAAATGGTATGGGGGGGGGGACAGGTGCAGTGGCTCACACCTGTAATCCCAGCACTCCAGGAGGCCAAGGTGGGTGGATTGCCTGAGCTCACAGGTTTAAGACCAGCCTGAGCAAGAGAGAGACCTCATCTCTAAAAAATAGCTCGGTGTTGTGGTGGGAGCCTGTGGGAGGGAGCCCGAGACAAGAGAATCACTTGAGCCCAAGGGTCTGAATTTGTTGTGAGCTGTGACTCCAGAGCACTCTACAGAGGGTGACAAAGTGAGACTCTGTCTCAAAAAAGAAAAAAAAAATGGTATGGGGGACCATTAATGAAGTAACAGGGAAGATAAAGATTGTACAACTTTCCCAACACAGTGAGCCCCTGAAAACAGCTTTATTTGTATCATCACATGAAACTATGTAAATATTTTTGTCTGTTGCAGGTTCATGAGCTTTCTACAAGTGAGACGTCATATTTTAGGAAGGGTTTTGGTTTCCATAATAGGCAATCTAAACTTAGGGCACACGCTTAGCAAATTGCAGCTTTAACGAATTTAAGCATAATTTTGTAATCAGATATCTAGATAGATGGTATATCAATTTCAACATGCAAAAATTTAGTGTCATTGTGAAAATAAAACATTTTCTGTTGTATTGTGTGAGAAGATGCACATAAGTATTATTGGGGGTCAGGGCTCTCAGTTCCCAAACCACAGCTGACCTGGTTCGATTACTTGGCAGAACTGGAAAGGTCAACCAAAGCACGGCACGAATCAAATTGTGACAGTGGGGAGAAACCAAAAGTGGGACCAGACCAGCACAGGCAGCATGAAGTCACTTCACAGGCATTAGTCTAACAGAGTGACATTTTCTTTAAGAGAAAAGAGGAAAGCCTGGAGCATTTCCAAAGGGAGTTGGGATTGGGTCCCAGTCATGAGTGAGACAGAGACTGGGGTGCGAGGGTAGTGTGAAGGTATAAACATCTGCGTTCTCTTTGTTTGAAACTAATTGTAACTCTTTCATTGGCCTCTCTGCCCCCTGTCTCCTTTTCCTATCCTATTGGTCACTGGCTACCCAGGTTACCTCACACCCACATTCTTTTCCCTTTCTTGGCAAGAATTGCCAGGTGCTGATCCAGCAGCTGATGTTCCTGTGGGCCCTCCAGACTTCCTAGTTCAGCAGCCCAGGGCTTTCTCCCATCCCCCTTCATGCCCCTTTCTCTGTCCCTTTGCAAGTACCATCATTTGTCAGTGTTGAGAGCCTGTAGAGAGGTAGTGCAGCCCCACTCAAGGTGCCATCACCTTTGCTCCCATCCGCTCTACTCACTCTTTCATCAAGACAATAATGAAACAGACTGTCCTGCATGATGGGAGGCGATGTAATGCAGAGCTGCGACTAACAGCACTGACTGTACACGTGAGTCACCCAGGAGCCTTAAAGAAGTCCTGAGACCCTGGCCCCCTCGTGGAGATCTGACCTAATTGTTCTTGGATGAGAAATGGTCATTAATATTTCTACAGAATTTTCTTGAGTGTTTTCAGTGTTGGGTTAGGTAGAGGCAAACCACTGGTGTATTGATTGAGCAAGCAGACTCAAGAGTTAGGATTGCTTTTATTTATCGCTCAGATCAGGAGTCAGCAAACTGTGGCCCACAGGCCAATTCTAGCCAGCTGCCCATTTGAGTAAATAAAATCTAATTAAACATAGCCACATACATTAGTTTCAGTATTATCTACAGCTATCCCTCTGAAAGACCGTTGAGTAACTGCAACAGAGACTGTACGATCTGAAGAATCTAAAACATTTACTAACTCTTTACAATTTGTCAACCTTTGGTTTAGATCTGAGGTCCACTGCTTATAAGCTACATAAGCTAATAAACAGTTGTGTGCTAGTAAATGCTTAATAGCCATTAAAGCATGGAGGGCTGGAGGGAAAAATGGAAGCCCTGGTTTGAGAGTTTGCCAATTTCCATAGTGTAAATACTATTGCCAATTTGAAGACACTGACAAAGATTTATAATATATTTATAAATATATATAATATATATAATATAATATATAATATTATATAATTATATAATAATTATATTATATTTATTATATTATTAAAATATTAATACTTTAATAATATTGATGAGATGTATTCAAACTGTTACACAATCATGAATTTGTTCTTGTTGACTATTGCTGCATTGTATAAACACACTACAGCATGTTGAGCCCTTTCTTAAGAGATGTTTAGGTTTTTTAGTGTTTTTCTATCATGAATATAAAGGCTATCAACATATTTGTCCAATATTTCTAGACATGTATGCTTTTTATTCACTTGGGTAAGTATCAAGGCATTGATTGCTGGTTCAGAGTTATCAACACAGTTTAAGAATATTAGAAAATAGCAAACTGTCATAATGCAAAGGAATCTGCTGCCCAGTAAGGATCTGTAAACATTTTGCAACCTATCAAAAGCACGTATTATTTTCAAAATAAAAAACTTTAAAACAAACTACAAATAATGTGCCAAGTGGAATTTGTACTGTATAGCTTAAAATCGCAGACAATAACATTATAAAACATTATAGATTAAAGGATAAAAAATAGTATGATCAATGCTTTCATTATCCAACTAAAACCAGAACCAAAACAAAACAAAACAAAAAAACCCTGAATGGTCAAAAAGCCAAGGAGAAATGGGCAGTGCCTGTGGCTCAAGGAGTAGGGTGCTGGCCCCATAAACAAGGGGTAGTAGGTTCAAGCCCCCCCCCACCCAAAAATCCAAAAAAAAAAAAAAAAAAAAAAAAAAAAAAATGCCAGGAGGGAGAAACCTCTCCAAATCTTTTCAGATTTTTAAATTTTTAATTTAAATTCACATATTCAAAAATATGTTGAACTGTTCACCATGGTAATTTTAAAAGGGCATATTTTTTAGGAATTAACCAGTCTCATAAAGTTTATTTACCACTGTGCTTAATTGAAAAATAATTCATAGGTTTTTCTTTTTGCCTTTTTACATTATTTACTAACACAAGAAATATAGCATAGTGAGTATAATAAAGAGTTCTAATAATCAGGATAGAGAAATATTTCTTAGTTTATACTCAGTTACCCATAATCTATTAAAATCTTATAAGGTCTCTCAGCCAAAGGGTTATTGGGATTGAAGAGAGAAATGTGTCATTAAAAATTACAGCTTTGGGTGGCACCTGTGGCTCAAAGGAGTAGGGTGCCGGTCCCATATACCAGAGGTGGTGGGTACAAACCCAGCCCCGGAAAAAAACTACAAAAAATAAAAAAATTACAGCCTAATGAATATTTTTAATTTCATTTTGAGCCAATTAATAAGAAGCCTGTCCTTATATATCAGTGCCTTGTAACCTCTATATTCTACCCCAAATATTGCATTTTCAAAGAAACTTTACTTTTTATGAAGTTACAAAAACAAAGAACAAAACAAAAAGATTCAAATTTTAGGAGAGAAGTTGAGCACTACATTATCTAAAAAGATTTGGAGGGGAAGTGTTGATAATAAATGGCTCTCCTAGAACTTTTTTCTCCTCAAGAATGTATTTCAGAGGGGAAAACTAATTTATAAAGCAAAGAGACAAGAAGAAATGGAGACGAAGGTAGAAAAGGCAGAAACAAATAAAATTAAAGCTAAAACAAGTTTGTATCTACCCATACTGGGAAGATCCTCAACTTCAGGTCACATCCCTAAAACTGTGTGCCGGATATTTTAGGTTACAAAATTAGTCTGTAAACTACATCTAAACAAACATTTTCAAATAAGACCTAAAATAGCCTATGTACAAGGGAACATAAATATATATATATATATATAAAATGTTTTATTCTATTTTATTCTTTGGATAATGTATTTATAAATTAAATTGAATATGAAATATATAAAAAAGTAAAAGCCCTAAGAAAGGGATTTATGAAAATTTACAAATTGTTCAACAAATGGGGAAATTTATATAACAGAGACAAAAGAGATTAATAGAAATTCAAAAATAAAATCAAAGGTGACAACTCATGAGCTTTTCCTTTTAAGGACAACACTAACTAGAGCAGAAAGAGCCTAGACATCTTGGTGACACGATAAAGTCACAAAGTTAATTTCTTATGTACATCACATTCCAGTGCAATTTTGTGGGACCTGATTCTATGCCGTGTCCCAGAAACCCAGGCTCTTTCCTTCCTCCTCTGTCACCAGACTGAAGAGCTACGTAATTCTTTCATGGTGAACAGGAGAATAAAAGAGTAGATGGAGGAGGTGCAGAGAATTGGGGACAGCCTGGGAGGGTCATGCATCACTCCTTCCCACCTGCCTAGGGCCAAAATGTACTCACATAGCCCTACAGTCCAAGGGATATTGGGAAACACAGTTAAGCTGGGTGTACTGGAGGAAAACTGTCACTGATGAAGTTTAGTGAAAACCCTGAATTATCTCTGATGCAGACTACTGTTATGATCTTTGAAAATACCTGTTCCTTCCCCTGAGAAAAATTTGTTCATGATCCAGTGAATGCTTGATTAAAAAAAAAAAAATCTGCCCCTCCCTCCTGCCCCACCATCATCCACTGCTGTATGTTGGTTAGAGAGGCAATCCTTACCTGAAATCTCCGGGGTCACGCTGGGGAAGCTTTAGGAAGTTATGTCTACCCTTGAGGGGTGCAAGGATTTTCTAGTCCTCTTCCCACATGAAAATTGTTTTAAATCCCATGATATATTCTTTGTGATTGTTGCTTGTTTGCTAATCAATATTTACACATTCCCTAAGAAACAGTTAACCCAAACACTAGTAGGCTCTTGATTAATGTGCTTCTAATCAGCTCTAGGAACTGGCAACCATACTCTTTCCTAAGGATCATTCTCAATTCTTCATTTGTTTCATACCCTACCAAAATGTCCATCTCCTTCAATTTAATGATGACTATGTTGAAACTATCTGAAACAATAACCTTTAGTGGATTACACTATCAGTTTAATTTGCCACAGGGCTAACTCACTGTTCAGCTGAGAGATCTTCTAGTCTTCAGAGCTCAGAGCTTTTTGAAAATCACAGCCCTTGCTATCTGTGATCTAAATCCTTTCATGACACTAAAACATCCTGAATTTCTGGACTCTGACTTTTCACCTCTGCTTGTGAACCAGCACAGTACTTTTAGAGGTCAGTTGTTTTGTGTACTAATAATATCTTATCAATGGCAAGAAGAGAGTTGCCAAAATATATTTACATTCTGATTATTTTTATCCTCTTTTCATAGGTCCAGCAGCTCAAGGAGATACAAGGTCTGATTTGTAAGTTATTGTAGGAAATGTTTTACCCAATGTCTTGCCACCATCTAACACAGGTAAACATTTGGCCAGTTTCTGTGCAATTTATCACACCATAGTGAAGTCCACCACATATTGTACATTTTGTTAAAATGTCATCATTGCCAGTACTAATTTCCATATTAAAGTAAATGCTAGCTGCAGAAATAGAGAACCATGTAATCTTGACCTTAAATTATATTTCTCATTCATATTGTGATTCAACATGAGTCAGCACAGAGTTTCTTGGACAAACAGATGCAGGCACTTCTGTGTAAATGTCCAGGGACCTAGGCTCCTTCTATCTTTCAGGTCCAGGATGTACTAGGAAATAAGTCAGCAAAGATTCTGTAAAGGGCCACATAGTAAATATTTTAGTCTTTGTGAGTCATACAGTCCCAGTCAAACTACACAAGTTGGACGTTGTGGCAAGAAATCAGCATTAATAAATGAGCATGGGTCTTTTCTAATAAAACATTACCAAAATGTATTGATAATACAATCTAAAATTTAAATTCAATAACATGGCTGGGCACAGTGGCTTACACCTGTAATTGCAACACTGTGGGAGGCCAGACAGGTAGATCACCTGAGCTAAGGAGTTCAAGACCATCCTGAGCAAGTGCAAGACCCTGTCTCTACTAAGGATAGAGAAATTAGCCGATGGTTGTGGGGGGCACCTGTAGTCCCAGCTACTTGAGAGAATGAGGCAAGAGGATTGCTTGAGGCCAAGAGTTTGAGGTTGCTGTGAGCTATGATACTACAGCACTCTACCCAGGGTCTAGCAGGCAAGGGAGTAAAAACTGCAGGGAATATTTTATAAGAGATTTTAAGGTCCAAATCTAGAAGCGGCATATATCACTTAGGCCCATGTTCTATCAGCCATAATTTCAGCATCACTACCACCTAACAAAAGGCAAGATAGGGTGATGTCACACACTGTGTACTCCAAAGAAAAAAGCAAAGAGTTTAGAGTTAGCATAATTCTGCTCTGTAGATGCAGAAAACCACTGATATCCACTGATGTACTTTGGAATAACTGGTATTGTTAACATCTGACAAAAGAGAGCTACATTAGATTGTGACTTGTAGAATTCCTGCCTACCTGATTAGGCTGGGTGTGATTCTGCTTTTTTGTTAGCTAAGTCCTCTCTTCCTGAACAAAATAAAGAAGGAACAAGATGTAAATTTATGTTTTTAGGTACCGTATTCAGTGTTTTCATTACATGATCCTATTTCACTGACAGCATCCTTGTGACATAGTATTATAATCTCTATAATATAGAGAAAATTTTAGTTTAAAGAATTTACTGCTTTGCACATAATCATAGCTAGGGAGATAGCCAGTTAAGAAGATTTTCTATAATTTGAAATCTAGCCCTCTTTACAGTAAGAACAGCTTTTGGTGAAACCAGAAAGCATGTTTCTGCTACTCTCCATGGTTTTACACAGCTAAGACCCTTATCCTCACATAGGAAATGAGGAATTGCTGTGGGTATTTACCATAAGATGTGCAGACTCAAATTTATTTCCTTACAAATCAATGCTCACTTGGGAAACAAAAAAAATAGCACAGTTAATATTTCAAAAGGAAGTATTTTAGTTTAGTTTACATAAATACAGCTAAAACGAAATAAATTCCTCTCTTCTTCAAAGACTTTACTTTCTTCTTAGTTACTGTTCACTGTAATCTTCTGTGAATGTTCTTTAGGAATCCATTGTCCCTTCACAGTCAGATGATTTCTTTGGGATTGCTTTCTAGCTGAAACTTCACCTAATGAAAATATGCTATTCCTGTGAACTTTTCAGATACTTTTCTAAATGTCCTTAGGTGTAATAAATCCATTGTGCAAATTATTAAAAAGCGCATTGCTCTCTTTCAGTGCAAAGCTTGCTGAGCAGGGAAATGATTGGACCCTTTGTCCCCAGCCGTCTCCTTGGCAGGGAAGGAGGCTCACTGGTGAGCTATATAAAACCTCGGTTGTAGTCGCTGGAATTTGTGAATGTTATCTTACATGAAAAAGTTTTACAGATGTAGTTAAATTAGGCTTTTAGATGAGTAAACTGTTGTCAACTATCTGGGTGGCCCCCAATGCCATGACACGGATCCATATAAGAGGAAGACAGGTGGAGATTAGACACACTCAGAGGAGAGGGTGATGCAGACACCGTGGCAGACGTTGAAATCATGTGGCCATCCGTCAAGGAATGCCAGTGGTCACGGGAATCCAGAATAAGCAGGGAGAGGATTATCTCCCAGGGCCCCCTGAGGAAATGCACCTTGCTGGACCAATTTCTGTTGCTTTAATCCATGAACTTTGTGGTCAACTGTTACAGCTGCCACAGGTACTAGTACATGTGCAGATAATTCCAAGTCTGAACTCGTTTCCTCTATGTGAAGAATGGTGTAAGGAAAACAAATCTTTCTTTAGGATGTAACATTTCACTCTTGAAACTCATGCTACTTTACCGATCTATGTCTTCATTGATCATAATTTGTAATGTTCTTCTGTTACTGCCCTCCTCACAGTGTCTCCTTAGTATTAACAGTGAATTTTGTTTTTCATTGTTATAAATAGAATAATATTTTATCTTCTGTACAACCGGCCACTAATGGTTTATACATCTTATCCAAATCAATTTGTCCATGAAATTGTAATTTTCCAAGTATTATGTTTTTTTATTCCATCTACCTTTACCAATCCTTTATTTTTCCTCTTGTCATATCACCTACTTTCTTCTAGTCAATTGACAAAGTTCTGTCTTAATTATGCCTATGCTTTATTTATCACACTCCTTAAACCTTAGAAAAGGATTATGCACAGCTTGTGCGCAACTAAATACTCCAAATGTAAATTTGACCCTACATTTCCAAAATTGCTTCTCCTAAAGAAACTTTCAGATTTAGTTAAACCGAGATTCCCAAGTGAAGCCAGAAATAATCTGTATATGCAAGACAACATTATCAAACATCAAAAGTGGGAAGTTACTGAGCCAAAGGATCTATTGATGAATGGTAACTTAAAACAAAGTTAACCTTTAGGTTGCAGTTTATTGTCCCAGGACTTAAAGAACCATGAGAATCTTGGAATCTAGAAAGGAGAGAATCCCATTCAAACCTGTCTCTCATTTTTTCTTTTATTCTGTTTTTCCTATGTCTGCATGTGTTTATAACAATGACTCTGCTTAGAATTAACAAAAAATAAAACCAGACCACTTAAAAATACAAAAATAAGAAAATGAAGGCCGAGAATTTATTTTCTCCTATTGCTGTTTTTCATTTGGAACCAGATCCATTCCTCTTCAATAAAAAAAGATATTCCAAGAATCCATGTTTATGTCCTACACTTAAATTTCAATGTTTATTTATTTACATATCTACACATACATATTATACATAACATACTATTATTTTGTTAACACAAAGCAATATGTATTGTAAACACTCCTAAGGTAGTCTTAAAATAGATGAGATAAAAACATTAATATTTATGTTTGAGTTGACAATAGGTGCTATGCTCTTGCTAAAGATACTAAGAAAATTTAGCTCTAAACTTCTATCAAGAAATGTGATGGGTCTGGAATTTTACACTGCTTACAAACTTGTAAGTTGGCCTGCCACAATTATATAGACACTGGCAAAAGACACAACCCAGCAAGCACCATGAGCTTTATTTTAGTATCCATTCTCCTTGAACCCAAACTTTCATATCAGGTGAAGGCTCTGGGTGGTTCACATGCAGTGGTTCTGTTCATAAAATCCCCAGGCGTTATAATTGGAAGCAAGAAAACCTGCCTGGCCTTGGCCCCAGATAGAAATACCATCTTCACTACATTGGACAGGAAACAAACTTTCACTCTGCTTCAAATAAAGCACTCTATTTTCTAAGTCTTCTTGCTACATAACCATCTTATAAAATACAATCTAGAACAAAGCCAGCCAGTACCTCTGCTGGCAAAATGTAAAGAAGCATGAGAAACTTGTAGAAAATTATCTCTTAACATCTTCCTCAATATGATAATGAGGAAAGAATACCACATGTTGAGATACCAACATGATTTGTGAATTAGTAATAAAAACATACCAAGAAAATATGATTATCTTTTCCACCTCACTTTTACATATCTCTAGAGATTCTCAGCTATAAGATTGGTTATAATTTGTCTTCTATTATCTGCTGATGAATTTGGAAATGCATGAATAAGAAATCAAAATGAGCAAGGGAAGCTGTAAAGTAAGTCCTAGAATAAACCAGTCCCATAAGGTATACGCTTAATACACAGGTAGGATGGTATATGCTAATTGTCCATTATTACCTTGTCTTTGTAACTTGCTACAGTCTTTGTATCTGGAGGGAATTGGTTCCAGGACTCTTGACTCAAATACCAAAATCCACAAATTATCAAGTTCCTAATATGTTGAATCCATTTTTAAAATTTTGAAAATCTTCCATGTAACTACATGTAATAGCAGTTTTCTCCTAATGTGGGAGGGTTATATTATATTATACAAGACATTCTAATATTGCCCCTTATAATCTATACATTTTCACTTAACCAAAAGGAGTATTAAAAGCATGTCAATCTCTCCTATTTGTGTCAAAATATGTTTTCTTTAAAAAGTTCCCCCCTAAAAAAAATCCAAGAAAGAATTCTTTTAAAACAGTAATTCAATACTTAATAATTTTTCCCAGAAAAAGGGTGCACCAAATTTGGCTTCCTATCACCAATCTCAATGATTAGGATATGCCCGTGGAACCAGAATATATAACACAGGGATGATAGAGACACCAATTCACCTTTAAAAGGATGATAGATTTGCTCCCAGGAACTCACTTTGTTTTGACTCTTTTTCTTATTTTGATTTGCACCTGGGGAATTGTGACGTTTACTCTTGTGCATGTGAATCTGATGAGGAAAGCAACAAGTGCAAAGCTCACTTATCTGGGCTTTTACGCACCTCACTCTGCCTAAAACCAGCTTCACTGAAAGATTAATACCAAAGCAGTATTAGAATATAGTTTTAGAAATCTGCCTTTAAAAAGTATATTTTATTATTACAAATTACAGTTATAATCAACAACTTCAGCTATTTTCATTAAGTAACTCATTAAAATAGAAAAAAAATTTAAATAAACAAGAATTGAGTTGTATGAACATGGTAATGTTTCTTATTTTTTGGAAATAGTCTAGTTGTTTTAGGCTTATGAGCTCCTCAATAAACCAGCTATCATAAATTTCAAAGAGATACACTTTCTCAATAATTAGATCAGAATATCATCCTAACCCCTGTCAGTGGAAGGTACCAATATAAACTAATACATAATGCTGCTAATATTATTATTAACTAATAACAATAACTTAATTAATACTAAGACTTAAGGAAGAAGTCAGATAAGAATGTCACCAAGATGGTGGAAAGAAGGAAACCCACTCATATCTGCCCACAGTAATAAGAATCCTGCATTAATTTACAGTTGAAAACTCTCTGAAGGAGCCTTAGGATTCAGGTAGGAGTTTCTGAAACCTTGCTGGAGCCCCACACCTAGGAAAGGCATTTTGAGAATTCATACTGACACCCAGGAAACTGGAACACTAAACTTACTCCCAGGTTCAAGCCCAGAAATGGTCTAGCTCTTCCAAGGGGCTTGACCCCTTAGTTGGCATTGGTCTGCAACCAAAGCCAACTTCCAAGGCAACACCTGCCCCTTTGAGCCAATGACACTGGGCTCTCTAGCCTCTGATCACCAGCAGATCCAGAGGGAACCCATTCTCAGCTTCAGCCACTCCTACATAAGTTAAGGAACTAAATCATCTGAGTTGAGGAAAGTGGGCTCTCCAGCCTCTATTCCACAGCAGATGTCAAGGAGCTCCAGTATCCCACTATAGTCCAGGAAATATCCTTTCTGTGCTGAGACCTCCAAGAAGACACATGCTTATCTGAGTCAATAAAATGGGCACTGCAGTCTCTTCCCCACAGCAAACTCTGAGGGACCTCAGTCTTAGTTCCATAAGGGCTTAACTTATAAGTAATAGCTTACCTTAATAAAATGTAAAAGTTTGTGCGATTGGTATCAAAGAGATCCACTAGTAATTTATTTGTCTGCCAAAATAAAACTTAACACTCTTTAAAAGATATAATCCAAAGTTCTTACTATGTATCAATCAAAATGTGTAATTTGTACTCCCCAAATTACTAACTACATGAAAATGCAGGGAAAAGTGATAGCTAATCAAGAAATAAAACCAACAATAGAACAGAGCAAGGGGTAGTCCAGATATAGAAATTAAAAGGAGACAGTAACTTCAAAAAATTATGATTATGTCAAAGACCATATAGAAAAAAAAATAGAAATTTGACATTCTTGAGCAGTAATATAAAGAATTTGAAATTAAGAGATCCTTCAACAAAATATGATATAATTAAATGTGAGTAAAAAAATCTAACATAAAATTCAGAAGAAAAAAAAAACCAGCAGAGCATGAACATCATGGAGGCAATACTCAAATGGTCTACTGTATGCTTAACAGGAACCCAAGAAAAAGAGGAGAAAAAAGGAAAGAAGAAGAGAAACTTTATTTGAGAAAAAAAAGACTGAAAGTTTATAAATCTCATGGAAGATAAAACCTCAAATTTAAGGCAATCAACAAAATTCCAAGAAAAACAAATATGAAAAACATTATGCATTAGTGGGTGGTGCCTGTGGCTCAAAGGAGTGGGGCGCCAGCCCCATATGCCAGAGGTGGTGGGTTCAAACCTGGCCCTGGGCAAAAGATACAAGAAAGTAAAAAAAAAAAAAAAAAAAAAAGAAAGAAAGAAAGAAAATACTACATATTAGCACTGTATAGTCAAAGGAAAAGAAATATGCTAACTCCAAAGGAACAAATATAAAACCAACTGATGATTTTTCAAAGGAAGCTAGAAGACTGTACAAGGGCATCATTAAAGCAAGAAAAAAAGAAAAGAAATCTAAATTTATAATTTTATACCCAGCACAATTACCTTTTCAATAAAATAGTCAAAAATCAAAATGTTTCCAGAAAACTTGAAAGCATTTGTCATCAGCAGACATGAAAAAATTTTAAAGAAAGTATATTGATGTGAAGAGAAATTATTTCATAGGAAATAGAGAAATTAAGAGTACTAGAAAGGTACATATGGGAGTAACTGAAATGTTTACACCAATAACAAAAGTAACATTGATTTAACACACATGTTAATGTAAAATATCAGACAAAGGCCAGCATGGGTGAAGTCAAAGAAATTGTTGTTTATTTCACATTTTGGTAAGTGAAAAAGGAACTGTATAGGAGATGTTACTAATATTTATATGCATGTAATATTATTGCCAAATACTAATATCATAGAGTCTTGGTTTCCTATCTATCATATACTCAGCCCTGAAATTCAAATGCATCAGAATATGAGTAATGGGTATGTGAAATACACCTACCAGGAGTTTCTTTGTATAAAATTAAGCAACTTTCTGGAAAGAAACATTATAATAGAAATACAAATTCAAATATTTCTAATAGCAATGCTACTGTGCTCGAACAACAAATATATGAGGACCAACTAGTGCTCTTCACTCATATCTGTTCTAGTTCTTCATGGATTCACTGTCAAACTATTAGAGAAAGACTACTGAGGAGGAATAAGCCAGATCGGGTATTTCCTTGAAATTTATCTTAAAACTTGGAGAAATAAGGCAAGCTACATAAAAGTGTATCTCTGTTTAGGAGGAAGACATTCTTTTTGTCCCGGCTTATCTGACAGCACAGTTTTAGTACAATGTAGGCTGTGAAGTAACAAAAGGCAGCAGGTGGCCGCCAATCGTACCTCTGATGTGGGAGCCAACACGTCCCGGCATAGCAGTAAGGGTGGGACCCAGGACCTGTGGTTCCTTCTGCAAGCAGCAGAGGCTCAGGGTTGGAACTAAAAATGGGTAGAGGCCAAAACAGACAAGGAGGAAACTGTCAAAGACCACAAGACAGCTGTGAGAATTTAATCACAGCCATTCAAGGAAATATTCTGAACAAAATAACTTGAACAAAATCTGAGTCCTGTTAGCAAGAAAGTGAATTGGATTGTGAACAGCTAGCTTCTAGCAAGTCCTGCTGAGGGAAGGTCCTGAAAAAGTGGTAACATGTAAGAAGGGGGTAGACCCAGAGGATAAGCTACTGCAAATTCCCCTGTAGCTCACACCTGGAATGGACTGGAGAAACACACCGACAGTGCTGCATCCGCTTAACGGCTGTAAATTCTATTCTAAAGTGAATGAGCACAGGGAACATTATCTGAAAAATCAACCCATACACAACAGAAATACAATTGATATTTATTTCTCTCTGTTTTACTAATACAGAAATAATACTGATCACGACAATAAAAATAGAGAAATAATGAAACTTTTTCCCAATAAGTAGCATAATTTCTTAAAGGAAGCAAGCAGAACAGAAGCCTACTTCCGTAAACTGCACGTAGGTTATTAATGGCCCAGAAGCTCCGAAAGCTAATAATCTCAAGCCTGAATCTCATTTCTGCTATTCACTAAAAAGTGTGGCCTTCAATTTATTTTAAATATTACGTCTCTCTTTTCTCTTTTGCAAAATGAAAATAATTAGGCCAGCCTCCTAAAGTATTGAATAAACTAAATGAAATAATGTACTGAAATCATTTAACATAGAACATGGTAATTATTGAGAACTTAAATGTATGCAATATATTATTACTACCTTCATATTTATATTTTTAAACAACTTGTATGAACAAGTTCTGTCTATAGATGTTATCAATGTAATGGAAAACTATTAAAATATTTTAGCTGGGAAGTACTTTGCTGTCCATTCTAATTATCTCTTTGCCTATTGTGCTGGTCATTAAGAAAAATTGCTTCAAGTACACACACACACACACACACACACACACACACACGCAATTCCAAAGCTGGCAATCAGGAGGGACAAGTTCAAGCCCTGATTATATAACTAGGCCATCAGCCTGATAGTTTCCCACATAAAGTTATTTCAACACCTCCTTAACTTCTTCATCAAATTAATTACAATGTTAATAATGCTACTTTATGCAAAGGTGAAAAATCAGTGGTTAAGATTTGTAAGGCATTCTGAAGTATTTCTAAAATTCTTATTATCCTAAGGAGAAGATAACTTAATTGTTTTCGCTTCCACAGTTTTTTATGGCATTTTCACTTTGTTCTCAGCTTTTTTTTTTTTTCAGAGTCAGCTTGCCAAGGAAATAGCATTTTAAAATAACTTTTTTTATTCTTTAAAATGTCAGTAGCCTCCTCCCGACAATTAGTCACGGCTCACAATACAGAGACAAACAGACATCCACTGGATCCTCAGTAGGAAGCACATGCCGGTACAATGAATGGAAACAGTCTGTGGAAAGATCCTGTGACTTGTTTTAGGTGGGAAAATAGGCAAGACAAGAGTGTTGGTCATGAAGCTAAGCAGAACTTTGTCAAAAGCCAGCCACGTTGCACTTTACTAGTCAAAGAGGGGGGAAAATGTTTTCTATTTACTATTACTATGTGCTAGTATAGCGACTCAAGAGTTCACCAGTCATGGAGAGAATTCATATGAGTTTTGTAGGAGAGGCCTCTCTCTATCTTCAGACTTAAAATTGGGTACTTTTACAGGATGGAGTATCTTCTCAATCTTGACAATTTGATTAACTCATGATTCTTTTACTGAGCTTTGATGTCAAAGGGAATGTTTTGTCATCACTTTCCTCTGTCATTTCACAAGAAAACTTTCCTATTTCCCCGCTGCATTTCAGCACAGGTGAAACGGCAACTTAAATGTATTTAAGTTGACTTTCAAAACATGATTTGGGAAAAATCCATTAAAATAATCTCTCAAATGCCCTGGTGCATTAAATATTTGCAGGTAGACCTATGTTGCACACAGGGAATGTGCTTATCTCTATTTTATGAATAGTCTTCAAAGGCAGAAAGAGAGCTGAGAAATTGACAGCTGGCCCAGACAGAATTTCCACCTAGTGACTATGTGCTTACACAAAGCTTTTATTCTGTTTGTATAGATCATAATGTGGCTCCTTAATTAGTTTTGGAAGGCATATATTGTAGGCTGAATGCTGCCTGGCAAGTATTCAAAAGACACAAGTTTACATTTTATTTTTCTCTTTGGAGAAATATTCTTTAAGAAATGAATTTTATATATTAGAAAAACTATTCTCCTCATAAAACATTAAAGGAATGCAACAATGAAACCTCACTTTTGCCATTTTGTTTAATTAAAATCTAGCTTTGGAAAACTCAAGTACATATAACTTAGTGAAGGTATAAAACTGCTAAAACACAAACTAACAAAGTACCAAGTAAAAAAAGATATCAAACAACCACTAACAACATAAGCTCCAGCAAGTGAACCCATTAAAATATTTAATTGCATATTATGACTAACCCCCAGCATCACTGTGAATATTTTCACCTAATGTGATTTCTAGGTCTAATATCTGATGAAGGAAAGGAGCTGTTAAAATAATTTTGAAAGATTACTAGTTTTATAAGACTTATTTATCAACTCTAATGAATGAAACAGTTTCAATCTTTTGATCTTTTTGATACTAGTAAAATGCTACATTTGACAGAGGCACACAAACCTTACCAATTTTTCCTATTATACATAATGCCTTCAAAAATATTTATATAGCCTCCATTATTTTCATAATAGTCTTGTTCAGCACTATAGGAGTTGCCAGGATAAATAAATATGGACTGTACCGTCAATGAGATTACAGTTTATTAAAGTAAATAAATAATGTAAATAATGATAACATAGATGCTTTTCTTTTTTTGAAGACTATGAGGGTTACAGAATATGGCATAGCAAATATTTTCAACTGAGAAAGATTAAACCTTTAAAAGATAATAGAAAAATATTTAGAAAGCAAGTGCAGAGTATTCAGATTAGTTGGATGTTATTGTCTTTGTATGAGGAACAGCAAGAGACTGAGTTTAGCTGAAGTGCAGGGTATCAGAAGGTGGATTGGGGGGAAGTAGTTCAGGAATGGAAGACGGAAACAGGAGTTGAAATTAGACGGCAAAGCACCTGACAAAGGTTTTATACCTTCATACCATCGAGAAAAAAGACCTAGAAAAAAAAGCGATTCTCCATGGTGTAAGCTATCATCACTATTTTTTCTTTTAAGACAAAACAATTCCTGAACAGATTCCACTCAACTACACTTGCCCTTTACACAATATGGCTTTGAACGTGGAGGGTCTATTTACACATCGGTGTTTTCAGTAAACACGGTCCTCTCACGTTGTCATGTTCCGCAGCCACAAGCAACATGGATGTAAGATGCAGTATTCATGGGCTGTGCAAACCTTGTCTGTGGAGGGCAGACTTTTCCCGTCCTCGGGTTCCACTGAACTGACCACGGGAGCTGAGTGTGCACAGAGTTTGGTGTCCCTGGGGGTCCCTGGGGGTCCCGGAGCAGTTCTCCTTGGAGACTGGGGGCAGCCATACACATGTATAGTATTTGAAACTCAAGCTTGGCAGAGACAACAAACCTGGTAAAATAAATTAATTACTTAAATCGATTTCATTTGCTTAGGTGCATGTTTAAAAATGTGTGAGTCACATGATCATCACCTATATAAATGAGCTGACAAAAATAAATGCAACTTTAGAACTTTTTGCGCAGTGTATCAGCACACAATCATCTCTACCACAAATGCAGGTGCATTGTAAAGAAAAAAACCTAACAAAAGAAACTGCTAAGCAAAATACACAATGATTATGGAAGATGATTGTAACAGCTAAATATTATACTTAGCTAAAGCATATTTTGCTCTAGAACAAAAAAGGTGCATTGAACAAAAGGTGCAATTATTAGTGAATGTGAGCACTATTCATCTCTCTACCAGTGATATCACATGTGTTGTTTATAAGTACGTGAATATTTGCTCATGCATACAAGTGTCCCAAAAGTCACCCACCAAGTCACCATTCATTGGAAAAATGGGACATTATAGCTAAATGTACCTTCATTAACAAAATATTTGCGACAAAATTTTACAAATAGGTGCCCAACACACAAGAGGATATTTTGTAAAATTTTGTCATGATTATTTTGTAAATAAAGGTACTCTTAGCTACAATGTCCCCTTTTCCCTATGTAGGAGGACTTTATGAGGGACTTTTGGGACACCTTGCTTTTCGGCTGCATGAGCTTTGAAATCTCGGGTGCATCTCTTTGAGTTCTGGGATCACGTCGCAGGCCTCTTTCATATTTTGCAGCTATGACTGCAACATTTCACAAAGCAGATTATCTATATCTTTTTTCATGAATTCACCTACTGTGATTTTAAGAACAATATAAATCTTACCCATCCCAAAGCTCTAGGCCTTCTTCCTTAACTGACATAATTACATAATTTTTACATGCTTATAAAAACGCAGTTGCCATCCACGAAGTGAGGAAAAAACACTTCTCTGGCCCACTAACACTTGAAAAATCATAGACTATTAAATGGAAGAGTTAGAATAAGCCATAGAAATTTTCCAGTGTGGTGACTGACTAAATGGCTTCTGTAGAATGCAAGCTTGACAAATCATTTTTTAAAAAAGATTCTATGGTCAAAATGCGTTTAGGGAATACCAGACATGATGTTTTCTTCCTAGTGGTGAATAATACACATTATTATAATACAGGACTTGAGAAGACTTAGTAAAGAGAGCATCACTTCATTTTCTTTAAATCCCTGTTTCCAAAAATGACTTAAAGAGAATCTTTTTCAACTTCTCATAGTCACACTGGTCCATGAAAACACATTAGGGAGTCTTCTAATCCAAATGCCTTGTGGTACAAATGTGTATGGTGAAATACAGTAGAATATGAAGTTTAAGAGCCCAGGGTTTACATTCAAAGACAGTTCTACTATCTACAAGCTCTGTAACCTTGGACAAGTTCACCTTGACTTTTATAAGCAGTGGTTTCCTCAGCTTACAATGTAGATAATATCTGTAACTATAAAATAATTACAAAGATTAAGTATAAACTGCTTTCCCAACTTCACATACACATCAGCACTCAATAGCATCAGATATAATTGTTTTTAATGATGACTCAAGTAAGTGCAGAGAGATAAAGTAAATTGGCCCAAGCTGCTGGTGAGCGCTAGCCAACACGACCTTCACCTCACCTTCACCTCACCCCGCTGGCACATTGGTTTGTTTGTATGAATACATAGTTATCTAACCAGTTATCCAAGAGTGCCCTTAAGCAATGAAGAAGAGGACAGGGATATCCTGTTGGTTGTGGGCTATAGGAAAACTCAAGAATACGACTCATAATTCAAAGGGCTAAGTCTAGATGGGATATTCCCTGGGCGGAGGTGAAGACAGGAAGAAGGGATTAGGGGACAGAACTGTTCCGAGAGCCTTGGTTGCATGGAATAGGAAAGAACTGAGAAAAAAACAAAACAGTTTAAATAGGTGAGAAAGATGCTAAAGACAATTTTTGCATTCTGCAAAGCTTTAACTAGACCTAATCCCATTTGCTTTTTTTTTTAGTTGACAATATAAATTCTTCTCTGTTTTCCAAACATATTGTTTCTCATTGTTCTCCTCTGTCTATTCCTCATTGCTCAACTCTGATGATTCCTGGCTGCTTCAGGAGGATGAGGCAGGCCCTGGATTACTCACAGTTCAGACACGGGGGAGTTCAGATCTGGTCTCGCCCTGAAGTTACGCTGACTGATCACACCGAGACCAGCAGGCGTGGATCAACTAAACTAGAGAAAAGCACCAAAGACCTTGTAGAACTCAGGGTCACACACACACACCTATGTACTTAGCTGTTACAGACAAAAATAGAGTTTAAAAAAGGTAAATTCAACATGGCAAGAACAATATACCAAAGATAAGAACTCAGATATATTTATAATATTACTTATATTAATGTAAGATGGTTTTCCTAGAGTCCCATGAACACTAGTAGACAAAAATTGCAACATTACGTCTAATTTTTGTGACATGGAGAGGAGGTTGTGAGAAATCTTGCTTATTGTCCTTTGTACCAACAATGAACTAAATGTGACTATATTAAGCATGACTGGGTTTAAATAATCCTTCTAGGTTTCCAGGTTTATATTTATATTATATTTATATAGTGTCTTGAGATAATTAGTCTCAAATTTTCTAATAAATTTGTACAAGTAAAACTTTCAAAAAAAATTGTCCTAAATGTACTAAAACTAATATACTTCAAAATTGGGAGAAATTTTTATTTCCTCTATATAATTTTTCATTCTATAGAAAATTATTTTATAAGCTTACTCATTAGAAATTTTAGGTTTGATAACATTTTGATAGACAAAATTATAGCACATTTTTATATGTAGGTGTCTCGGCTCCAAGTATTTATTGCAGTAAGATGTGTTATTACGTATCCCAGAGGGAAAAACTTTAAGACTTATTTTTCTTCATATATGTCCTCAAATTCCTGGTCACCCCAAAAGCTACTTCCATAAGACCTCCCCATTTCTTCTTTGGAAAATCCTAGCCCTGCCCAGGTTTCTCTCCTCAGAAATTCTTCCTTACCACATTTGATTCTATTTTCACTGAGAATAATTTATCAAATTTATTATCTCCCTTATGTTTTGAGATCTTATTATCAAAAAATCTTTCCATGTTTCCAAAATTACTGCACCCAACATCTGTTATTGAAAAGTTCCTTTTCTTTCACCCTGGCTCTGCTAGGCCACTTGTTACGTATAACAGATTTCTACATATGCATGAGTTAATTAAGCTCTCCATTCTGTTCAAATATTCTGTTTTTTTATCCCTGCATTTTTTAAATTACCATAGCATTTATAATATGTATTAACATATGGTAGAACTAGCTTTTTTTAATCTAATGACTTTCACAATTTAAGCTTAATCTTTTTTAAGGTTACGTTGTGTGTATACAAACTCTTAATGATGGCTGTATCTTGTTTTTTAAATTATTATGTGAAGTGAATCCTGATTACATTAGATTGTATTTTGAATTATAATAATAGATTTTTGCGTGAGGTGCCTGTTAGTAAGGAATCACACCATTCACCTTTTCCTTTGTCTGTTTCAACCATTTGGCCTGACTTAGTTTTAGAGGTGTCGTTTATAAATAACGTGAGTTCTTGAAAGCCAATATAATAATCTCTTTTAGTAAGTTAATGCTCTTTGCTTGTATTTAAAATGTCCATTATTAAAAAATATCTTTTAGTCTATTAAAATTTAACATTTAGTTAAATATTTTAAATTTAAAAAATTATGCTATTAGAACTATTCTTTAATAATTGTTTAGTGATTATTTGTGGTGTTAAACTTCAGTCTTTATAAGCTTAAAACTATCATACTTTTTGTTTCATTTTGTTTTACTTAGGCTTTACTTTAAAAAGATGTTTTTCTTGAAATAAAATTCTAACTTGGTAATTATTTTCTTTCAGCAGTTGGAAAACACTGATTTCTTTTATTCTTGGCTCTATAGTTGTTAAAGAAATGCCTAGAATCGAGCTAAATGCTATTCTTTTGTAAAAAAATAAAATAAAATAAAATAAATCTCTCTCTGGGAGATATTTATAGTTGTTCCATTTTTTTCTGTCACAATTTGTAATTGGACAATGACCTGTCAAGTTGTGGGTTTATTTTTATTTGTTGGCACAGTACTCAAAGTGTCTTTTTATCATGAAGATTCTTGTTTTTCTCCAATTCTAAAAAACTCTGCTACTCTCCCAAGCATCACTTCTCTAATCTTAGTTCTATTTTCTACATCTGTTTGCAGCCTGTTACATGCCTCTTCATCCGTCTTCACATGTCTGAAAATCTCTCTTATATTTTGTCTTGCTCTGCCCTTCTCTTCACTCTGGCTGAATTCCCAGAACTGTATTCTAGTTTATAAATTCTTTCTTCAATGGTGTCTAGTCTACATTTTATTTTTTATTTACTTATTTCTTCAGGTTCCAAATGCCATTATTTAAATCCTAAAGATTTCTGGATATATGGATACTATGTACACATGTATATTGTATATATGTGCATAATTATATTCATGCATAGACATATATGTACATATGTTACATGCAGACAGATATCTCCATATTGCCTGTTTTACATCTTATTGTTCTATCTAATGAAATATTTTATTTACTTTTGTGAATATTCTAAACATACTCATTTTAATCTTTTTGCTATACTTTTTATAAAATTACTTTTATCTGGGATATATTGAAGTGCTGGTTGTTTACTTTTTTAGTAATCTTCGTCAGATATATTTACATATTTTAGAGTTTGGAGTTGCAGCCTTATTTTTAACTTGATGTATTTTCATTTGTTTTTTATATTTTTTGTTTGGTTTAGTTTCCCGTCTTTCTCTTTAAGTCTGTTCATACAGCCCTGTAAATAAGTTATGTAGCTTTATCACACATGTAATGGCAGTCTAGGTCTCCTTTTCCATGATACTGTGTGGAAAAGCTCAGATCCATTTGCTGGCGGAGACACAGGGCTGCAGTCCTTACCTAGGCGAAGGGCTACGTCTTTGTCCTCCTATAATCATAGGCACAACTGTCTATAAAGCTGCAACCCTAGGCACAAGTTAATCATTTTATTAACATTTCTACATTTATTAACAGTCATTAACATTTCAACATTTCTACAGGTGTCCACCCAACACCTGACGTTTAGTGAGCCAGGCTCTAGTCTGTAGTCTCCAAGGAGCTCCCTGAATGTTTCTTACCCTAATGTGTTCAAGTGCAGATTCACTCTCTTGCAAATTGTATTTACCAAGCCTGTGGCTTCTGTCTAACCATCACTTTGTGAGTTTGTTCTGTTGCTAGTCCATGGACATGTTTATTTTAATTTCATGCTCAGCTATGCTTTGTCTTCTTATTCTTATATTTTATCTATCATTGCTAAAGGTTTGAAGAAAAAGAGTGCCTCTGAACATGAGCTAACTACACCATCTTGTTTAGAAGAGACGCACTTTCTAATATGACTCCAGCTACCACCTTTTCTGTTTTGTGTTTTCTCTCCATTTTAAGCAGGGTAATGCCTAAACCAAAGAAAAATAAAACAAATAAAAAATAAAAAGATATTTTCTTTTCTTTTTTTTTCTTTTTTTAATTTAATTTAATTTTTTTTATTATAGATATAAATATGCACCATAGATGTGGCCCAACCCATTACCCTCCCTCCACCCAAACTACCCCCCTCCCTTCCCCTTCCTTGGTCCTTTCCCCATAGTCTTATGGTATAGTTGGGTTATAGCCTTCATGTGAAAGCTATAGTTTAGCTTCATAGTAGGGCTGAGTACATTGGATAGTTTTTCTTCCATTCCTGGGATAATTATTGCAGCCCAATTCATAATTGCTAAGTCATGGAAGAAGCCCGAGTGCCCATCAACCCACAACTGGACTAGCAAATTGTGGTACATGTATACCATGGAATACTATGCAGCCTTAAAGAAAGATGGAGACTTTACCTCTTTCATGTTTACATGGATGGAGCTGGAACATATTCTTTTTTCTTTTTTTTTTTTTTTTTTTGCAGTTTTCGGCTGGAGCTGGGTTTGAACCCACCACCTCTGACATATGGGGCGGTGCCCTACTCCATTGAGCCACAGGCGCCACCCAAAGATCTTTTCTTTTTATAAGGAAAGGGAAAAGAGTCAGGAGTATTTTTTCTTTAAGATTTTTGTCTAAATACACAAGAGTAATAACAGTGATTGTGCCCTATAGATTATCACACAGAAATGTGATAATGGAATAAATCATTTAGCACATGCCTGGAACGTAGTAAAGCACTAATAAAAGTCAGGTCATTATTACTAATCTTTAAACTTGGTTTGTCTAGTAATGGTTCAGACATCCTCACTGCTTTTTATAGACAAAGTGTATCCAGCTCATCCATCCCAAGCACAAATTGGGAGTTAAGATTTCCCAAATGCCCCCTGAGAAACAACAAAAGAAAAAAGTACTTCTTCCTCTGGTCTTGCCCTTTCTTGGTACAGGTACTTTATAAACTGATTTACAAGTATATTTTCCCTTGTTTACTCATGGAACTATAGCGTATTCATGTTGGAATGGATTTTAAAGACCATCTATTTGTACCCTCTCTGTTTGCAGGTAAGAAGACTGGTCCTCCCCACCCAAATCAATTATTTTGACCAGGTTTACTTATATATTGGGTAACATAATGGATCTCAAATTCAGACTTTCTGCCTATATACTTCTATTTTTATTTTAGCTCTTCTATCTTATTATAAAAATTATAATTCGTACTAAAGCCTATTGTTTTCACAGCCTTCTATAACACATATTTAGAACAGAGACCAGTACTGGACCACATGAAGTTAAAACAACACCAGAGCCTTCCTACCACCGTCATCTCAACTTCCAACCTTGTCATAAATTTCTTTCTGT
Organism: Loris lydekkerianus; assembly: GCA_963574355.1. Classification (NCBI taxonomy): domain Eukaryota; kingdom Metazoa; phylum Chordata; class Mammalia; order Primates; family Lorisidae; genus Loris; species Loris lydekkerianus. The sequence goes on from CAUYPK010112778.1 coordinate 35,279, forward strand.
GAAAACAGAAAATCTCGTTATTTCTTTCCAAACTATACTCCTGTTTTCAATTGTATCTTAAATTCATTCTATTAGGAAGAATGAAGGACAGTAAGACATTACCTGAATTTATTACAGGCACAAGTATAGACCATTTTCAAACCTCCTGTCCTATACACAGTGATCAAAGCAATAAATACTGTAAAGTACTTAGATGCTGCATTAGGGAGAAAGCAGAAGACATGTTTTTATGCACTATTATCTCTCCCCTTCTGTTCCAACTTTCTGTTCTAAGGAAAACCCCACTGGGGTGTATCCGGCGGATGGAGCAACAGTAGCTCCTGTACTGCAATTGAGATGAAATATCTGCATATACTTCACACAAGTTTAGCATAGACCTAAATTTGTTAGTCCAAATTTTCAGGCAATAGAATCCCCACTAGCTCAACAGCTGTCCCAGGAGAGCTGTTTCTGTTCACCGGCACTAATTATTATAATCATCCTCCATAGAAAACTCGACATTGCTGCTGTTACGTTCTCTCCCTGTCACAAGTAGATCCTGATTTTGGAACTGATGAGCGTACAGCAGAAAATTATCTCAGGGAAGTTCATAAAACTTCAATAGCTGGAAGTGGCTTGACTTTTCATATTTCTACAGGTATTTAAAGGCATTTTGGAGGGCAAAATATCTAGAACCTAGAAATATAAACAGAAAAATATCATGAGGTCCTAAGAAGTAATTATCTTGACAGCTGGAGGGTCCTAAAAGAAAATATACGTAAACATAGAAATTCGGACCTCAGAATCCATTCAAATCATGGCTGGCACTAGGTAAGTTTAGGAAGTGGATAATGCCATTTTTGTAATGCTCAGTCTTGTTTTCTAAGATTTTTTCCTCATTTCAAGGTACCAATTTCCTACAAAGCTAAGAACATTTTGCCCAAACTCTCCTGTTCCAGCAGCCACATCTGTGTCAGATTTCTAATAACTGAATAATGGGAGGAGGAAAACTCTTAACAAATTGTAAAGAAACAAAAAATTTAGTAGCCATGTAACCGTAAAGAAGTCACTTCAGTTTTTCAATTTTTAACCCACAAAAGCAGGTGAAATCTACCTCAGCAGATTACTGTGAGGTTTTATACGGAGGACACATATGAAAAAGTATGATGCAAACCGTAAAGTTGTGTGGGTGTTACATTAGTCACGTATGCACAAACATAGGTTTATATTAGTGTACTATCTCTACATATTGAATAATTTCTGTAATTAAGATCTTCAAAACATGTTTAAGGTGTCAAGGCCTAGTGAATGGACAGCATAGTTGGGGGCCCAGAGAAACTACCACTGAAATCGGCAGCTGCCTACAATCCCTGGAAACCTGCCTTTGTTTCTAAACCAAGACCAGTACAAAGAATGCCATCGTGAGCAAGGCAGGATTTTCCAGTATCAGGGTAATGGATCTTAATGGATCTATTATTACCTAGAACCAATTCCTGTTTGCTCTAAATCAGTGAGCTGTTCAGGAATCAATATGGTCACCCATGACGGACGACATGAGCTAGTCAGAATTCATTACCAAGTACAGAGCCAAATTAAACTGACGTAAGCACAAGTGAATAGAGGAAGACATGAAGTGGCTTGAGGCACAGATGAGTCAACGTCCCCACATGAGGTCAGAAGCCTGTCTCGTTCCTACTTCTTGTATCACTTACGCCTATGTAGGCTTCTTTCTTAGGGACGACCTCCTCATGTGCTGGAATTACTGCCAGGCCTTCACCAGTTACCCTGCCAGAACGAGAGCTTCCATTTTCCAACAGTTTCAGAAAAATCCCTGGGGATAATGCCCATTGAAAGATGCTTGGAAGGTCTGGTTTGGATTTGAGCCAAAACTGAATGATTTAGAATGGAAAATAGAGTTCCCTTGAGAAAATTGAGTTGTTGCTATGAGAAGAACAGAAAATGGATGGTAGTCAGGCAAAAACAACAGATGTCCACTACATGCCCAGGCTCTATCCTCAGAGACATCTGGGTACAGTCCACCAAAGGTTTATCCCTCTAGGGCCCACTTTGTATTTGAAGATCGCTTCTTTCTAAAATCATATTTGACTGCCAAGTATACAACTACTTTTATGGTCAATGCAGAGGGCTGTATTAACCAACTCCTACAACAGCAGGTGCTGCATCTCATGAATAGAAGAAACAAATCCTACAGATAGAATCTGACCTTGCCAGATCCCACAGGAAAAGAAATCTGGTCTATGCACATTTGAAGTTGAGTTGCATGATAATAATGTATTGTGCAATTGTATGTGCACTGTGCTAAATGCCAGGTTGTACAAAAATCAGTACGATATTCCTCCTAGAAATAAGGCTAACAATTATTTTCAAATTTAGGGCTGCTTAAAGCTAATTGTTATAGAACAATTTCCCTGTATAGTGTTGGAAAAGAATTGTGTGTTTTCTTTGTAATAATCATCTTACATAAAACAAGTGAATTTCAACATTTTAAGTTAATTTTCTGTGGGGAAATGGCTCTGTGGAACTTTGGCAAAGGAAGATTGATGTCAAATCTCCATGGTACCAATTGCAAGTTGTATGATTTTGCAAAATTTCTTAACCACCAAGGCCAAAGTGGGCTTATCTGAAAAACAGGAACAGCTTCTAAGCTACCATGTGCAGGGGGTTTAACCAGAGATTTCTTTAAGAATTTTTAAAGGAAAAGGTACAAAATGCAAAATATATCTCAGGGAGTAAAAATATCTATAAATTTCAATGAAAAAAAGATAAAATTTCATATAAACAATACTACCACAGAGAAATGTTGACCTTATTATTCTTACCCAGAATAAAAGTATAGTATTTTTTATAAAACAATTTGTCATCATAAGGTGGATGGAAAATATTGTTTAGATTTTTTTTAGTAATGGAAATACATAGCCGGGCATGGTGGCAGGCACCTGTAGTCCCAGCTACTTGGGAGGCTGAGGCAAGAGAATCGCTTAAGCCCAAGAGTTTGAGATTGCTGTGAGCTGTGATGCTACAGCACTCTACAGAGGGTGACATAGTGAGACTCTGTCTCAAAAAAAAGGAAATATATGGGGACCAAAGTCAAGAATATTTAGCTTTTACTTAGCCTTGGTTTTCTCTACAACTTTTAGGAAAACATGGAAAGTAACATTCACTCTATCTGCCACTAGAAACAGTACTTATTCCCTGTGTTCCCACGTACTGAGAGAATGAGAGAACAGGAGACCCACCAGTAATTATATGGAGTTCCATAAACTAGACATAAAGAAAACACAAATTATAAAAACAAGAGAATTTGGGGGGTGGTTGATGATTTATTTCTTTTGGAACTTAAGCTATTTGCCTTTTGAAAAATCCTTATCTTTTGATGTCATGAGCCTTGCCAAATTAAAGATTTTGTGCTGAAGTCTTCCTTTTAGGCTATGTTTTGCTTTCTGCTGTGGAGTTCAATTAAATTCAATCTAGTAAAGTGGCTAAAACAGAAGGTTTGTTACAAGGTAAACCTGAATTTCAATCCCAGCTACATCACTTCTCAAATGCAAGGTGTTAGACCAGGTGTCCTCAAACTTTATAAACAGGGGTCCAATTCACTGTCCCTCAGACCGTTGGAGGGCAGGACTATAGTTAAAAAAAAAACAAAAAAAAAAACTATGAACAAATTCCTATGCGCACTGCACATATCTTATTTTGACGTAAAAAACAAAACGGGAACAAATACAACTCACACCTCATGTGGCCCATGGGCCACAGTTCGAGGACACCTGTACAGATTAAATAACCATTCTACTTCTGGTTCCTCATCTGAAAAAGGAGAATGAAGTGTTTGTCGACTTTGCAGAATTCTTACAGGGATTAAGTAAGGTTACTTATATAAAGTGATTTATAAAGAGCTTCACACAAAATAAGTGCCCAATAGATATTATAGGTTATTTTAATTTATTATAATCAATGTTATTTCAGTGCTTAGATGAAACAACAGATTCAGAAATCTTTGTTATATATGAGGTTATCACTTAATAGTTGATGTTGCCACTAACCAGACGCAAAGCTACGCGACTCAGAATAAAGATGAAGTGAATCTTAATTCTCAACCCACGGTACAAGTTGCTCATGGGTAACAATCAACATTTTTCTTTGATTTTTTTCAATTAAAGAAAACAAGGTCACATTTATTAACTATACTGAAATGCAAGAAAAATCACTGATATTTCATTTCTTCTAGCACACACAGATCCCACTACTGGGGGTATGTGATGCTGGAAGGAATGACAGCCATTTGTGCAATGAACCTGCCTCACTCTTCAAATCCTCTTTCCTGCACGTCTCAATTTGCTCCTCTTCAATGCTCTTTCTATCTTGCAAATGTCTTTGTTAGAGGATTTACCACACTGCATTGCAACTTTTTCAATTCCATGCCTGCATCCCTTATTTGACTAAGAACCCTTTAAAGATGTTTAAATAGTAATCATCTTTTATTTCCAGAGTTTTGCATGCTGCCTGGCAAATAATAGGCATGCAATAAAAGTTTATCAAATTTAATTTAATTCATTCATTCTAAGCTCCTTTCACTTATATATGAGAGATTCCTTTCTTTGGATATATTACATTAATGTAGTCATTATTGTGAGGAGTTATTCTCTCTCTTTAGGCGTTAAGTGAAATGTAATCAGTCTCTAAATTCAGTCTATAAACATATGAATAACCCCAATTTCAAAGCACTCAGATTTTTAACAAATAAACTTTAGGCCCTCTTATTCAGACTATATAAAAAACTAATTTTACTGCTTTGCTAAAACTCAAAACAGTAGGATTTCAAATAGCATGTGAGTCATTTGTATTAGTAAATTAGTTGTTATTTTGCATATGAATAGAGCTCATGATCCCATGATAGATCTCATATGAATAAAACTTTTAGGTACCATGATGTGCCATGGTAACCTATTTGTGAATGTACCTGTCTGAATTTGATTTCAACCACTAATATTGCATACCAAAAATGTAAATAATTATACTATTGTAAACGTCCCTTTTCTTTCTTTTTTTTTGGGGGGGGGGATACAGAGTCTTACTATGTTGCCCTCTGTAGAGTGCTGTTTTGTCACAGCTCACAGCAACCTCAAACTTTGGGCTTAAGCAATTCTCTTGCCTCAGTCTCCCAAGTACCTGGGACCACAGGTACTCGCCACAATACCCGGCTTTTTGTGTGTGTGTGTGGTTGTCATTGTTGTTTAGCAGCCCTGGGCTGGGTACTAACCTGCCTACCCCAGTGTATGTGGCCAGTGCCCTAACCATTGAGATATGGGTGCCGAGTCGTAAGTATTTCTTAATGTAGGTTTATTTTTAGTTTCAAAACAGAAACACTTACATGAAACATTTCCTTCATAAATCTGGTAAGGTTACACAAATTTTTGACCTCTTTTCATTGGGCTTCTATTATCTTGATAGAAATGGTTTTTAACTATTCACATCTGATACTGTCCTGGGATCTCCCCACATGAACCATTTTCATCATACCTTCCAAATACTAATAAATGAAATAAAAATACATATTTTTTCAGGCTGATGGAAAATTAAGTATTTAATTTTGACTTGAATTATAGACAGAATACATTTGCTTTCAGCTTCAAAATGGGTTGTTTTTTCCTAACAAGTGTAGCCTCTCATTCCCTAATTTTCTGTGTTAGTCAGTTTTAATACTTTGTGGTTTTGAGAGCAGTGTGACATGTTAGCTTAGACTGTAACACTTCACAACGAACGCACTTCCCAGGTGGTGAGCACAGGAGAGAGAAACTGGCCAAGGAAAGAGAGAAGCCTCACATTAGTGCCAGATGCTGGTTTTCCTGTTCTCATCACAAATTTGCCTCGTCCCTGCTGCCCACCACGAAAATATTGGTTAGGTTTTTTTATTTTTAATAATGGAGATATGTGTGGACCAAAGCTGCACTCTCTCCACGCTTTCTGTCAGCAGTGTTCTCTGCGGCCATTTAGTATCGATGTCTAAGGCAACAGTAACATCCACCAAGCACAGAGTCATATTTTTTGGAAGCCGGCACACATTTCTTTCTGCCAAAAACACAATTCCACTAATTGGCATAACATGGCAGCACCATATTGTAAAGCCTATGCTTTGTAACAAGATTTATTCAGCATTTATTAAGAAATACATAATAAAACCTATAATGGGCAACAGGAAGTATTTGAAAAGTAAATTTTTCAAGATGTGACTCATACACATTTGTTCAGGGACCTTGGAACTCACAGAGTTCATGACAGTGGGGTTGGAGCGTGCCCTAGAGACTTCAGGCTGGCTTAGCCAGCCCTCACCACTGCTTTAACCAATTCCTTATAAAAATCCCCAAGGAACACCCCTGCTCTCCAGTTGAATTCTGAAACAGAATCTGACACAATTAATTCATTACTGTCAGTATGTGCAAAAATTGAACAGCACAAAAACCACATGCACTTCCACTTTCTATCCAGGTGGGATGGTCCTCCGTAGAAAGCCTGAGATGGCCCTGACCTTCCAGTATCTCGATGTTTTATGAATTGATGCTCCCTGGTGCCTATGATAGGAAAATATAAAATTAAGAACCGAGAGAGTATTAGATTTAAGTCTTCACTCTGAAACCTCAGAGCGGGGTAACCTTGGAAAATTGTATAAAGACTGTCACACCATTATATAAAAAGGCCTCAGATACATAAAAAAGTCAATGAAAAGCCACTAAAATCCTTAAGAAAGTGAGAGCTGCAGATGTGCAGAGCAGAGAGTAGGCAAATTTATACAGAGACCAGAAAAACCACAATCTGGCATGAAAGTGAGGCTTTCCTACTTCGTTGGCAGGTTTCACTTTCCGTGTATTCACCATCGGGCAAGCACCCTACTTCTGATATGGTACCGTACCAGTTAAAATGTTACACTGCTTTCAAAACCATAAAGCATCAAAATTGACTAACACTTAAAATAAGGAAAGAGAGGCTACAATTTTTTAGGAGAAAAATGACCCATTTTGAAGCTGAAAGCAAATGTATTCTGTCTATAATTCAAGTCAAAATTAAACACTGAAGCTTAACTTTCCTCAGTCTAAAGAGATAATGAGATTGTTTATTAAGCAGAAGTCAAATAGGCATGCTGTTCAGCTCCCCTCTGCTGCTAGGACATGCAGGAACCTCAGTCATTTTGTGTTTGTATACCTACTAAAACATCAATTCACTTATTACTTTAGGAATAATAAATAAGTATTTTTACATCAGAAATTATGCTGTAAGTCTGTTTGAGCTGGATACTAGCATATGGTTGGTCTCAGCAAGGATGCCGGCTACTTGATGTTTTTCTCTGCTTGCCCTGTTAATTTTTTTGTTCTACAAAAATTTTAGGATTATTGTTCTATAACACATTATGACTCTTAAGATTTGGTAAATCAACACTTTCATTTTACCCATGTCTCCACATATTTTTTTTTTTTCAAAGTTATTCTCAAGAAAAGAATATTGGAAATAATGTGTGGTTCTATTAGTTCACAAACCTGGTCATTTTAACAGTAATGAACTAGATGTTATAGAGAAGTGACCTGAGAATCCAGTGACCTACCAGTAAACCTTGTTGCATTCCTAGGTTCAACCACCGGCAAGTGCCCTCGGAAGGCTCAAGAACCATAGTAGGTTCACACTTTCCTGAAAGACACAGTTTAACAACATCATTGACAAGTTGGTCAAACAGAAGCTACTGAATCAGCCAAGCAAATAATAACCACATTTCGATGCACCGTTGTCATGGTGTATGTGAGAAGGTGACCAAGGGGGAGAAGGAGACTATTTTTTGGTGAAGCCTGTGTTGGTAACATGGAGCTTCGTGGAAATGTTGTTTATGATGCAGCCCGTAAGATGCCAAGCATCTGAGTGTTTTGGTTTATTTGTCAGTCACATATTGGTTTACCGATTGGTTTTGTTAAGAGCTACATTTTGTTAATGAGACATAGCACAACCACCTTTCGATAATGAAAGTGTTACGTTAAGTGAGCGCAGCCTGAGGTGGACACTTCCCTTCATCATCTCAAGGTGTCAGCACCTTGTCTGATTTGAAAAACTAGAAAAGTAACTTGCATTATTTTTTTTTTTCTTTTACATCAATTTGTTTTAACTAAGTTTTCAGCTCCCTGACATATAACTTAGAAGTCTAATATTACGATGGAATGTGTAGTGGGTGGGGGGACAGAGGTGGGGTGGAAGGAGAGAAAGAGCCGAAGGAGGTCAGGGGGCAGCACTTACTTTCCGCAGTAGGGACAAATGAAACCTTTCTTCCCGATAAGTAATTTTGTTTTTATTTTTCTTCTTTATGTAATGAGCCAACCATAGCATATTTCTGATCTGTGCATGCAACAATAAAAGCATGGCTGTAGCTTCTCCTGTTACTCCTCAGGAGTGTTGGCGGGAAGAGTGACAGACAGGAAGCAGGACAGAAGCCAAAAGTTCCAGTGCCCAGGCGTAGCTCGGCCTCAGCCTCAGCCTCACACAGTCAGGACCAGCAAAGTGATCACAGTGCTGCCTTCACCTCATATGCTCACAATGAAAATTTTTCATGGTGGCAAAAGAAAAGAATCTGTATAAAATACATGGAAATACTAGAAAAAATTACAAATTAATGTTAAAAAGAACATTTTTCTTCCTTTTTTTATACTTAAAAGACAGTCAAGATTTTAAAGACAATTCCTACCTGCCTTCTTTCCCCTCCCCAAAATTTTATATTTAGATGTTTTACCGAAAAAACCAACCAAGCAAAAAAGACCTCTTTGTTCTACAGAAGGCAGCAACTAATTCACTACGTCAGTTCCCAACTCTGCTTCTGACTAATTTTAATCACATAAAAGACACGAGTGACTTCTTTCTTGCCAAAACCAAAGGTCTCATCTCCCTGACCTCCCTGTAGGATTTGACGCTGTTGTGTCTGTGCTTATTCCCCAAACTTTTTATCCCTGCGGCTTCCGCAGTGTATTTCCTCCCGTGTCCCACCGTCACCCCGCTGCCTCCCACGTCCTCTCCCGTCAGTCCCCCCCCTGCACCTGCCTTCCGAGGCTGGGATCTCTGTGGATTGCTCCACTCTGTTCTCTTATTCATCTATGTAACTCAAGTGCTAACCTTATTTTCCAGGTCCCAGAAACACAACTGTGAATACAAAAGACACGTTTCTTCACAAAGCTTCCAGCATAATGGAAGTAATTACAACAGAGCAGGATAGAGGAGGCCCAGGGCTGAAACAGCTGCCCACGTTTTACCTTCTCTCTCCCGTTGTTTCAAACCTGGGTCTCTGCTGTCAAACTTTCTCCTGACTTTCACGCCACATAAGGGATTATCTCACATGTGCCCACCACCCAGCCATCTGCGTTTTATAAACATCACAAACACAATATTCAAAAGTCAAACTCATCATTTGAACCTCCTGATACTACTCATCAATTATTTCTCAAATCCTGTATCTTTATCCTATGGACATTTCAAAAGCCTGTATTCTACATCTTTGCATTTGCCCTTATTTCTTATAGTTATTAATTCAGCAATTCTTTTTGTATTTTCTTTTAGATGCATTCTTCCCTTTTTAGTTCTTTTTCCTTGTCTTCTCCATAAGCTTATTCTCTTTTACAATTTACAAAACATACTTTTAATTCATCTCTTAAAGGCACAAATTCAGCCTGGTATTTGCTCCTATTTTCTATAATAAAACTATTTTCCAAGTCATGCTTTTCTTCTCTCTCTTGAGTGCTAGGTCTATCTCCATCCATGCTGGAGTGACTTTGACGTAGGTACCATATAGAAGACATTGTTACTCATTAGAAAGAATTTATTCAGAATGGGTATTTACCCCAAACTGGTGTGGGTAGCTTATCACTGACCCGTAATATTCACTTAAACTCATTAGAAGTCTCTTCTCAGTTCTTAAGTGGAGGAGATTTGTTTGTAATGGTAAGGCGCTCATTGCACTGTCCTGTGTGGAATGGAGAATATTCTGGGACCAAAAAAAAGATTTTCTTTTTCCCTGAGTTCAGTTAAGCTACCTGGACAACAGAGAGACCTTTCTTTGCCAGATTGTCCTAGTTTCTACTCCATGAACCAAAGGGTGGCAAAACCCTGACTTCTTTTCTAATCCTACTCCTTACCACATGGAGAGAGATCCCAGCCGCCTCAGGGTGAAACTGCTTTAAAAGAAAATCTTACTGACCACAGATGTTCTATTAAATAACCACACTCACCCTTAGGCCCTTGTGTGATTACCATACCCCAAAGCTAGCAGCATTAGTGAAAAAGGGGTTCTGCACATCTATAGAGTAACATGAAGCTTGTAATATTTGGTGGCATTTGAATAGCACATTATTTCCTGAAATTTTCTCGTGTTCTCTTTAAAAAACAGATGTAGAGGCAGATTTATAAAGACAGAGAGATATTGCTCTTTGCTGAACCATTTTCAAACCCATGCACCCCTGAGTTTTCCCTTATATAATAATATAAAGGACTTTTATAAAGATATTTAGGTAACTTAGGTGTCTAACTCACTGAACTCACTGTCCCTTCAATAAACCCAAAGAGAAAGATATAAGGGATATATAAATAGGAAGAAAATTGTGTAAGTGACCTTATCTAAAGAACGCTCTGCTGGACACTGCACAAGGAGAGCAGAGCTATCGTTGTAAATAAGTACAGCCAGCATCACTATAAACAAACTCTAAATCCACAGAATTCACTACCTGATGCTAAGCAACAGAATGAAACATGGAATTTTCAATTCAATATTAGGTTACTCTAACATCCCTAATTTTAATGAAATAACTATAAGTCCATGATCAAATAGAAACAAAAATGTCTAAACTCTGTCATTTTAAATATTTTAAGAAATTTCTTGCCTCCCACTCTTCATCATTAACAGATAGTTTATACTTTAAAAGTTTATCGGTTTGTATATTGCAAGGTGGAAAAATATCAGGTGACATTTAACACATAATAATCACAATCGTTGAGAAAGTGGGGTAGGTATATGAACAAGAGCACACATAAAAAAACTAACACTCTGTAGAGAGGAATTTAAGCATGACGCTGGGGCACGTAACTTCGATATTTGGAGCCCAGAAGATAATTTCATTCCAGATCACAGACTCTAATGGCTGCCTGTAACTTGGAGTCCCACACCCGGTTTTAAAAACTATCACCCTATCCTGGACATAATTGTTTATTGTCTCTGAATGTGGCCTAGACATTAGATTTTTTTTTTAATTCCTCACATAATTGTAACATGCAACAGGGTTTAGAGTCATTCACTCAGGGAGTGAGAAAGAAAGATAGCTGAAAAAATTTTAAAAAGGCAAGGGGAAGAGGAGCAATGGTGAGGGTGCTTTCAGACCATCTGTGAAGATGCCAGCAAGTGAGCTGCCCCACAGGAATCACAGAAGAGTCCAGCTGCAGGGGAGGCTCCACAGGGAATCACAGAAGAGTCCAGCTGCAGGGGAGGCTCCACAGGGAGACACAGGAGAGTCCAGCTGCAGGGGAGGCTCCGCAGTGAGACCAATTATTTACGACCTGCATCCTACTCTCGACATGGATGTCTATTATTAAGCACTCGCATACA
>CAUYPK010112780.1:0-10513 GCA_963574355.1 Loris lydekkerianus
CATCCCTTCACCTTGAGTCTATATTTGTCTTTTAATGTAAGATGCGATTCTTGGATGCAGCAGATATCTGGCTTGAGTTTTTGTATCCAGTCAGCCAACCTGTGCCTCTTTAGGGGACAATTTTAACCATTCACATTAATTGAGAATATTGATAAGCCTTTCGAGAGTCTGGTGGACATTTTTAATCCTTTTGTGACTGTGGAAGTTGGAATTTGATCAAAAATTTTTTGGGTGGGTTTACTTTTGTGGTGGAGAATTGCTCTGGTCTTTATGGAGGATAGGTCTAAGAATGTCCTGGATTATTTTACAATTCTTATCATTTATTTTACAAACTTTTTTTTTTTTTGAGACAGAGTCTCACTGTGTTGCCCTCAGTAGAGTGCCATGGCGTCACAGCTCACAGCAACCTCAAGCTTTTTGGCTGAAATGATTCTCTTGCCTCAGTCTCCTGAGTAGCTGGGGCTATAGGTACCTGTCACAATGCCTGGCTATTTTTTTTTGTTGTTGTTATTGCAGTTGTCATTATTGTTTGGCAGCCTCAGGCTGGATTCAAACCCCCCAGCCCTGGTGTATGTGGCTGGCTCCTTAGCTGCTGAGCTACAGGTGGCAAGCCTATTTTACAAACTTTTTATAATTTTCTTCTGTGTGGAATTTATTTTTTATTTTTTACCCATGGAATTTTTAAATGAATACTTATTTATTTTCCACATGATTTTTAAAATTATGACTTGTCCAAGGGATTTGAAAGTTGGGAGCGAAAGAATAAAATCGCATCTTCTCCTTCATCTTATTGGACATATTAAACGTGCATTTTTAGTGATGTCACAGTATGTGTCATTTAATTAAATCCTTCTCTTCACTTTAGATTCCCTGTGTATGGGGTGGGAAACACATAGCCTGTGCCATCCTGCATCTATTATGTATCATGTTGCTTTGCCTGCTTTGCTGTCCATTCTGACCCTTCCATGTTAAAGTAATTTGGATTTGCTTCACTTCTGAAATGTTCCCTTTCTGCCACTACTTTCCAACTGTTTCCTTAGAGTAGTGATGTATAGATTAGTTCCTTTTTACAACGTGTCTGCTAGCTGGACATGGTCATTAATGCCTGTAATCCCAATTGGGGAGCTGATGGGAGAGGATCATTATGGCCAGGATTTTGAGACCAGCTTGGACAACATAGTGAGACCTCATTTCTGCAAAAAGTACCACCTTTTCGTGTCTATAGTTGTAGCTACTCAGGAGGCTGAGGTAGGAGGATCTCTTGAGCCTGGAAGTTTGAGGTTGCAGTGAGCTATGACGGAGCCACTGTAGTCTACTCTGGGAAACAGACCAAGACTCCATCTCAAAAAAAAAGAAAAAAAAAACCCCACCAAAAAACCAAATAACAACCCCCCCCAACATATTTATCATGTCCTTTAATGTTTTAAACGTTTTTATGATAGTATTTATTGAAGTATTTTTATGAAACATGACATTTAAAACCTGTATCTTTGTATAGTGATTCCTTGTTCTAAGATACTAAGTAATATATAGGAGTTAGCATCTTAATTTTTTTGGACTAAATCTCAGTTCTAATGCCAAATGCATTTCTTATTTCTCTTGATATGTGTGTGTTTATTCTCTTTGATGTTCATAGTGTATTTCATTGAGATTCAAGGTTGATTTTGGGGAAAAGAAAAGCACCTTTGCAGAAAAGTGAGCTTTTAAAAGAGCTAGTTATGCAAGCAGGCACTCATTTCTGGAGTGGATTCTGAACAGTATTGGGAATGTTTCTCAGCCTGGAGAGAATCTCTGACTCATGGTGTGGGTCCCTGACTCCTAATTTCTTTCTCTGATAGAGTCAACCAGCTTATGAGGCCAAGGCACAGCAGTCTGGTGGAGTGAACCAGCTTATGAGGCCAAGGCATAACAGTCAGTTTCTGATGAATGTCCCTTGTTCAGTTCTTTGACTTTTTTGTGCTCTCTTTTGTTGCAGGACTGGTAAATTAAAACTATTAGACTCTCACCAAAGATTATAGGGGAAGGAATTTTCAGCTTGTGGAGTCAAGACAGACTAGAATCCAAAATGGCTGAGCTCCCCAATCAGCTCTGTCCCTGTCCTTTTATTGGACTAACAAGTTGACAGACAAAGGAATTACCATATTACCTCATTGGAGGTGTCAAATCATGTGCAGGGTTTACAAAAGCGGAAGCAAGCAGTAAGCGTTAGTTTCCAGGACCCAGGAAGCTAAATATTACACATTCTTAAGAGCTGGGTTACCGTGGGGAGGACCTTGCAGGTGTGTCCTTGGACTTCTCTGAGAAGTCTTTGTTGTTTTAGACGTGATAGAGTGCCATGGTCTTAGCCTAGCTCATAGCAACCTCAAACTCCTGGGCTCAAGCAATACTCTTGCCTCAGCTTCCTGAGTAGCTGGGACTGCAGGTGCCCATCACAATACCTGGGTAGTTTTTCTATTTTTAGTAGAGATAGGGGTCTCACTCTTGCTCAGGCTGGTTTTGAACTCCTGAGCTCGAGCAATCCACCTGCCTCAGCCTCCCAGAGTGCTAAGATTACAGATGTAAGGTACTGCACCTGACCCATTATGAAAGAAAATCTAGAAATGTAAAATCCATGTGGATGGAAACAAATGAAGCTCTCCCAGCAATACTGATAAGCTGGGCAAGGTGAAATTTGCACGGGTGAATCAGAAAGGATTCTATTGACTGTGTTTCTTGGAAGTGAAATAATGGACCATAAGACAGTCTCTCTGAAAGTTTTTGTAGTGACCCACATATACATCCCAGCAAGCATTACCCTGTTGTAGTTAGGATAGGAAAACATACTTTGATACAGGAAGATCAGGACATGAATAAAGCAATCTTTGATTAGAAGAAAAAGTAACATTGTTTTTGTTACTTTTGCATGGACAATCTGAGTTTTAATCAAGTCTTTCCTTTCTATGCCCTCTCCCATTTTTCCACTTTTGTATTGACTTTTCCACTGTTGTATTTCTAATTTACTTCCTTAATCATCAGATAAAAGTTTTGAGTGATATAAGATTGTTGTAGAGCCATTTTCAGTCTTAAAGTATCATATCCATCAGCTTCATGGGACTTTATTGTCAGGCCTTTTCAGATAAATTCTTACCTTGCCCCACAACCTCAAGCTATTCATCTTTTCTCTAAGGGAGTCTGCTGTATTACTAATTAAGCCTCGGTGACTTCATTGAAATGGGAATATTTTCTAAAATATTTATAAAAAAGATAAAAGAGAGGCTAAATATTTTATTTCAAGGACAATGTGAAGTCAGTGCCCAGAGTGACTGTTTCATTTTTATGTGATAGCTGTAGTGACTTTCTGGTAATTCTATCTGAGCCACTCTGCCCCGTTCTAGGGCCTGAGAATGTGGGAGAGAGTTCTGGAAGCTGAAAGTGGAAGGAGCTCCTTTTCAGTGAAAGTGTGGCCTTCTGAAGCTCTTATTCCAGGATTTGTTTGCACACATGAAAGTTGTAAGCCTGTGCAACTTTAGAAGTATACTATCTGTGTGGGACATGCTATGCACCAACTTATATAGCTTCCAATTGAAAGATCATATTTTTGGATGACATGTGTCTTTATGGGTAAGTTTATGTCTAAAATAGGTATGGATGGAAGACAATTCCGTGTTTTCTAAAAAATTATCTTCTGGAATTAAAACATGAAAATTTCTCCCCATTATTGCTTTTCCTTTTAACAAAGAAAACAAGTGCTGATAATCCATATTTTATCAAAATTTACTATGTTTTAAAGCCATTTGGGTGTAGTGTAATCCCAGGGGCAGGAGCCCAGAAGTTTGAGGCTGCAGTGAGCTATGATCCTACCACTGGACTCCAGCCTTGGTGACAGAGCCAGACTGTTTCTAAAACAAACAATAAATCCACAACAACAACCAAAAAATTCATTTAGTAAGGATAATTTATACATACTAATTCAAAGTCAGGATTTGAAAGAACTTTTATTTGCTATTACTAATTTTGTGGGGAATTTTGAAAAATTTTCCATTTAAATGTTGAATAAAAAATGTAACCTTTTATATATGTGGCTGAAAATGTTCTATTAATTTTAAATTTTGGAAAAATTTCTACTAACCTGATGATTACTTATATTTAATTCTTCTTGGCTTATTTAGATATTTGGGCTATTTTCAAAACTACAAATAAATAATTAGATATTAATTTTATGGAGAATGAGAAAATAAAGACTTTATTAACATTTTGTTATATTTGATTCATTTCATGAATATATGTTATAAAATTCTCCCAGTGCAATATTTGTTGGAAAATGTTGTTCTAGGCATCATTTGTATAGGTTCATTTTTAATGATATTAAATATAAAATCAGAAAAATACATAATATTTATTGGAATTTTCTAGAAAAAAAGACAAATTTGACAAATGTTGGTAGAATGGATTATTGGCAAAAATCTAACATTTATAGAGTCATGGACCCTTAAGGGCCTTGGAGATCATCTACCAGTGAGGGAACTTCTCCCAGCATTCCTCATAAATGGTTATCTAGCCTCTGCCTGGAGTCTTCCAGTGATAGCATTGAAGTAGAAATCACAGTGGTTTCTAGGCTTGTCTGTGTACTGAAATCTCCTAAGGGATTAAAAAAAATAGAAGCCTGGATCCCATCTCTAGAGATTGTGATTTAAGTCTTGTGGTGTGTGGTCTGGGCTTTGGAATTTCTAAAAGAGCTATAGGTGATCCTAATGTGCAGAAGAGTTGGGGAAGCACAACAACCTTTTCAAAGTTAGAGAAACCACTCTGAGGAGGAAATTCTGCTGATGATAGGGAGGCTCTGTAAAGGTCACTAGAGAAGGTTTACACTGTTTGTGTAATACATAGGAAATATTTCTAAGAACCATTTAATAAGAGATCTGATACACAGAGCCATGATGGTGGTATAATGTGAAGTACTGGACTGGTCTGTCACTTTCTGATTGTTTTTTTTTTTCCCCTCTACAGCAGTGGTTCTCAACCTTCCTAATGCCACGGCCCTTTAATACCATTCCTGTGGGTCGTGACCCATAGGTTCAGAACCACTGCTCTAGAGTCTAGAGAAAAAAGTCTAGAAGTTCTAGACTGTTGGGGTTTAAATTTTTTTTTAACTTCTCAATTTTTTTTTTTTTTTTTTTTTTTTTTTTGCCAGGGCCAGGTTTGAACCCACCACCTCCAGTAAAAGGGGCCGGTGCCCTACTCCTTTGAGCCACAGGTGCTGCCCTTAACTTCTCAATTTTAAATAATTTCAGACTTACAAAAAACTTGTAAAAATAATACAGGCATGAAGAATTCCCATATGCCTGTCCCTTTGCCTCACCAAATATTGACATGGCTACAGTATTCTACAGAGTTCTACAGTATAATTATTAAAATCAGGTAATTAACACTAATACAATTCTATTATCTAATCTGCAAATTTTTCCAGTTATCCCACTAATATACTTTCTCTGGTCTAAGATCCAGTATGAAATCACACATTGCATTTGGTTGTGTATGTGTAACTAGTTTGGAAAAAATAATCAAACCTACCCAAAAAAGTTGGAACAATACTACAGTGAATTTTAGTATGCCCTGTTCTTTCTCTCTGTACAATTCTTCAATTCTTTTTTTTTTTTTTTTTTTAAAGACAGTCTCACTGTCTTGCCCTGGGAAGAGTGCCGTGGCATCACAGCTCATAACAACCTCAAACTCTTGGACTTGAGCAATCCTCTTGCCTTACCCTCCCAAGTAGCTGGGGCTACAGGCGCCCACCACAAAGCCTAGCTATTTTTCTTATTTTTAGTGGAGACGGGTCTTGCTCTTGCTCAGGCTGGTCTCGAACTCGTGAGCTCAGGTGATCCACCTGCCTCAGCCTCCCAGAGTGATACACAATTTTTTACTGAAGCATTTCAGAATTAAGTTGTAGATATCGTGATCCTTTAAGTATATGAACATCTTTTAAGAACAAGGACATTCTTTGTAACTGTCATATAACTATAAAATTGAGGAAATTTAACATTGTTACAATGCTATTAATCTAACATATGATTCATACTCATATTTTACCAGTTGTCTCTATCCTTTATAATAATGTTTTTCATGATCCCTGGATTTAATTTAGGATCATGTTTTTCATTTAATTTTTATGTCTGTTTAAATTCCTTTAATCTGGAATAGTTCCTTAGTCTCTTTGTTTTTCATGACATTGACTTTTTTTTTTTTTTTTTTTAAGAGTCCAGGTTGTTTGTTTTGTGGAATGGCTGTCAATTTACTGTATGTTTAGGCCAGTCTTTTCTCAAAGTTTGGTTTCTGCTGGCACTGGCCTAGCATGGCTATTCTCCAACAGTGAGGAGGATGATGTAGAAATCAAGATTACTTATGCCATTGAACATTTTTATAGCATTTAAAAAATAATTTTATGGGGGGGGGCTTCCCATTCAGATTTCCTTCCTCCACTGCCTGAGGTTCAGTTCTCCCTCTTCTGTTGCCCTCTTTTGCTTATTTCTCCCTATTAATAAACTTTATCCTATAGCTTAAAATTTTTGATATGTCTTTTGAATCTAAGAATATAAATTGGGGACTCTGTTTTTATGTCTTGATTTCGTTTCTCTAATAATTCATTCTTAATGGCATTTTACAAAGTATCAGTTCTCCATGGGTGGGACTATTTTTTAAAAAGGGTCCTTTATTACTACTTTGAACAACATTGATTTAAACTGAGGTTTTTGAGGCTAAGGACTGTGTTTTATTTATTCACCTCTGAATCAGTTTCACCTAAATCATGCCTGGCAGAGTTCAATAAATGGTTGCTGTGGAGTGGCTTGAAATAATCCCTTCCTTTGCTACAGAAGCTTTTTCTAGCTGAGCCAAAACCCCGCTCCAACATACGTTTGCTTTCAAGAACATCACAACAGGTCTACTCAGGTACTTAGGTGTTAGCTTTTAGAGATTTAAAGACTGGTACCATGTCTTAAATGCCCGATCTGCTCCAAGCAAATATGGCACAGTTCCTTTCTTCATTTGTAGTGATTAGAATAAAGTTCTGCTGAAATAAGCTTATAATAAGCTTATTTGAGGTATTCTCATTTTCGGCAGAACTTTATACCAGATGGGGACTTCCCCTCAGGAAAGGCTCCATGGAGGAGGTAGAAGTTGAGAAGGCTTTTAGAATTCTATAGCTGGACCTAACCTTGCACATCTCAACCCGTTAAAACTGGTCAAGAGACCTGTGCCCTTCTGAAGGCCCCATGAGCCAGTTGGTGTCAATGTGGGATCTCTGCTCATCTCCCAGTCTGTACTCTTTTCATTATATGTGCTATTAGTTCTCCTGCAGATAAGTTAGAATAAAAATACTTGCTAAGTTAGTGACACTAACTGTAAACTCACTCTGCCGATTTAATAGTTATTTTGTACCTCTAATAATAAAAACTAAAAAATAATTTTAAAAAGTAAAAATTCATTATACCAATAAGACTACTCATTACTGGGGATTTGCTCCACGCTCTGCCTAGTTCTGTAATTTAATTTTTACAACAGCACTGCAAGGAAACTAAAAATCTCAGTTTTAGAGGAGTGGAAACAGGCTGGGATGTGAGGTACTTGACCTTTGCCCCACATACTGGCAGATGGCATGGCCGGCAATGGAATCCAGCTTCTGCCTATCCTTCTAAATACTGTGTGTGGGTGGGAGGAAATGAAGTAGGATAAATGAGACAAGTAGAATGCAGGGTGCTGGAGATAGAGGGGTTTGCATTTGCAATACAGACATTTACAGTGCCACTTCGGTTCTGAACTTTGCGGTTAAACTGATTTTAAAACTGACCTAGATGTGGTAAAAATTGCTGAACGAGCATTTTAGGGTTTACTAAATGGGAAATTAAGGGCCACCTTAAGGCGTTTAACAGAAGCGTCCTGGAGATTTTATTTGGATTTTGGTTTTAATAAAGTTTATCATGGCCATGGTAAGAGCCAGGCTCTGGCATTCGCTAAGTACGAAACCCATCCTGGTCACTGAGGCGCCCCGGGCGAGTCTGACGCCAGTGGAGAGGACCAGGAAACTCCCCGGCCAAGACGTTGCGCGTACAGAGGGAGGCGGGGAGAGACCCGGGCGAGGGCTGAAAGGACGTCGGGGCCGGCAAGAAGTAAACCAATAGGAATGCAAATCTCCAGTCACATCTGGCTATTGCACAAAAGCTGTGACATTCATCGATCGGTCTATAGTCCCCGTTAATAGGGGAGAAAACTTTCCAAGGTGGGGTTCTCGGAGCTACTGTGGCGATGGCCGGGAGGTTCGCAGCCTTCGTGTCCTGGGCGCTGCTCTGGGTCCTGTGGCACTCGCAGATGACCGCAGGTAGGCGGGGGAGGAGGCAGGGCTGCTGGTCCCTAGATAGTAGTCGCCGGTCGGCTCCCTGGGTGCCCATAACATCCTGGGGCTGCATTTCTGAAGCTCCCCTGCGCTGAGCGTTCCTTTGTAAAATGCCGGTCCATCTATTGATTCAACAGATTTATATTGAAGGCCTGTTAGGTGCACGCAGGGCACTCCTGCGGGTGCCTCAGCCTCTCTGCACCGCCACACCGCGCAGGCGCCGAGAAAACCGTCCCGCGCTCCCTTCCTGGCGCTTACTCCGTGCCCGGCGCGGTGGCTCCCGCGCTCCCTTCCTGGCACGTACTCCGTGCCCCGCGCAGTGGCTCGCCCCTGCAATCCCAGCGCTCTGGGAGGCCCAGGCGGAAGGATTGCTTTAGCACAGGAGCCTGAGCAAGGCGCAACCCATCTCTACTAAAAATAGAAATAATTAGCTGGGCTCGGTGGCTGGCACTTGTAGTTCCAGCTACTCGTGGGGCTGAGGCAGGAGAATCCCTTCAGCCCAGGAGTTTGAGGATGCTGTGAGCTATGAGCTATCTAGTCAGGGCGACAGAGCGAGACTGTTATTTCAACAAGCAGCCACAAAAACTCAAGCTGCATCTCAGATATGCAGAGATATCTTTATTGAGAGTGGGAGGGGGGTTGTGTTTGAACCCCACGTTGCAATCAAATGTTCTCTTTTACATTTTTGAGAATGCTGATAGACCTAGTCTGTCTGATCTATCGAACAGAAAACTAAAAGGCTGAAACCTCTGAAGAGATATTTAAACTCATTCCCAACTAGAAGAATAGAAATTAAACAACAATGAGATATCACTTGGTACTTCTTAGATTGGGCAAAGTAGCTCTGGGATGTCAAGGAGTGCTATAAGTGCGTGGAAATATAGGAGATCTAGGTGGGTCACCGTGGAGAATCAGGCAGCCACATGGAGCAGACTAGCCAAGCATATAGCGATGTGGAAGGGTCTTGAAAGCGTAGTGCCAAGAAGAGAAACAATGAGACGTGTAACTCAGTACCGTTGCTGTACTTTTGAGAATCTAAGCAAGACACAGTCTTTAAAAGAATGAAAATGCAGATGTTAGACAACTTCCAATGGTTGCCTGAGCAGTGAGGGAAATGGAAATAAAAAGGAATAACAGTATTTCTGTGTATTTCAATGAGCAATATGAAAATAAAATTAAAAATATATCATTTACCACACCATCAAAAAGAATAAAATATTTAAGAATAAATTTAACAAAAGGAACAAAGTATATACTCTGGAAATGCAAAATATTACTGAAAGATTTGAGATGATAAATGAAACGGAAAAAAAATCCTGTCTCAGTTTATTTGGACTGCCATAGCATTATCATAGACTGGGTGACTTAAACAGAAACTATTTCTAACAGTTTTGGAAGCTGGGAAGTCCAAGATGATGGTTTGGCTGATTGGGTTTCTGGTGAGGGCTCTATTTGGTTTGCAGAAGGACATCTGCAAGTCTACATCTGCATTAGTAAGTCAATTCTAAAATTCGTATGGAATTGACAGAGACTCAGAATAGCCAAGGTTGGAGGGATCTCCTGGATTGATAAGGATACATGAACTAAGAATGTCTGTACTGAGTCCTTCCTCCCACCCCCAAAACAAAAGGTATTTGTTTCCAATTATGTGGTAGTGTTTGAGTGCCAGGCCTATGGTTTTTTTTGTTTGTTTGTTTTTTTATTGTGGAGAAGGGGTGGGGAAAGAAGGCGGAGACAGAGGTGCGTAACAGGGTTGGGCCAGTGGCATGGTACCACATTGGCTGTATCTAGGTAGAGGCAGTTTCAGGCCGGGCCTTGCTGAGTCGTTGCTACCCGAAAGTAGCTCGATGGATCTACTTCTAGTCAGGCTCGGGAAGTTGCACTAGGCCTCAGGCACATGGCAGGGCCCAACAATTCCCTCTTTTGTTTTTTGTATGGCGGAAAAACATAGCCCCTGTCTTAAGTTGCCTGCTCTTGCAGTTTCAGTCTTATCCGTCATGGGGATACAAACATCAATAGTTTGGTCCCTGTCTTAGGAGGCCTATGTTTTTTGTAAGGGTCTCCTCTAACTGTGTTTCCTTACTGCCACAGATTTTCTGGAAGTGGAGGTGGCAAGGAGTTCCCAGATTGTGCTTCTGAATGAAAATG
>CAUYPK010112781.1:0-10816 GCA_963574355.1 Loris lydekkerianus
GGGGCACCATACACTGGTTTTATATACTATTTGACATATTTTTATCACACTGGTTAACATAGCCTTCCTGGCATTTTCTTTGTTATTGTGCTAAGACATTTATATTCTACATTTAGTAAGTTTCACATGTACCCTTGTAAGATGCACCATAGGGTGTGGTCCCACCAATCACCCTCCATCTGCCCATCCTACCCTCTCCCCTCCCCTCCCTTTCCCTTTCCCCCATATTCGTAGGTTATAATTGGGTTATAGCTTTCATATGAAAGCTATCAATTAGTTTCATAGTAGGGCTGAGTACATTGGATACTTTTTCTTCCATTCTTGAGATACATTACTAATAAGAATATGTTCCAGCTCCATCCATGTAAACATGGAAGAGGTGAAGTCTCCAGCAGATGGATAATCTTGACAACAAGGACCTCTTCAATCTCCAAGCAGAGATCTCATTTTAGTTGTAGCACATGTGCTGTCATGCAGATCAATCAGTGTTGTTAGATTAAGGGTGATAGCTTACTAATCTTTTGCTCATTGTGATATGAAATTCAATTGTACTTTCATAGTAATCTATGGAATTTATTTCAGTGACTTATACTTCTTTTAGAAGTTAAACAACAATAGCGGTTTAGTTCTTGTGTTAATTATTTTTCTTTTCTTTTTATAGAATAGTAACATACTTAACATAAGCTAAATTTTATAGGGTATAATATGTTTGTGAGGTTTCCTCAACTGATATAATTACAATAGTTCATCATAGGTAGATTGAATTAAATTTAGATGAATTAAATAGCTCATCATAGGTGAATTTAGATTCTGCCTGTCAGACTTCAGGATGAGTGGCAAAGTAAGAAATGGTACATCCTGAAATTAGCTAGCAACTTTTTGTGACCATCCTAGTCTGTTTATTCTGTGCCAAAATAATGGACCAGTTCTGTCACTTTAACCAGAATTATCAGTGTCTTATAGTCAGATACTATAATATCATAGTCAGATATTCAGGAGCACAAAATGCTAGAAACTTTCAAAGGGATAAAAGCGGGTCTGGGTGTGGTGGCTCAGGCCTCTAATCCTAGCACTCTGGGAGGCTGAGGCAGGTCAGTTTAGGATTGCTTGAGCTAGCCTGAGCAAGAGAAAGACCCTGTCTCTAAAAAATAGCTGGGTGTTGTGGCAGGTGCCTATAGTCTCAGCTACTCGAGAGGCTGAGACAAGAGGATTGCTTGAGCCCAAGAGTTTGAGTTTGCTGTAAACTATGATGCCATGGCACTCTACCCAATGTGAGAAAGTGAGACTGTGTTTCAAATAAACATTAAAAAACAAAAGGAGAAAAGAGAAAGTTAATAAATCCTTGATTTTGACTTTTGCAGACTCTTTCATTAAGCCTTAATGATATTTTGAAGTATTACATTTTTTAAGCATATGTTCATTGTCCTTTAGATAGAAAAATTTAAATTAATCTGTCTCAATCAAAATCAAAGGTAACTGGAAATAGAATGTTAAGTGTTTGCTTTTTTGTTTCCTTGCTTGCTTTTGTTTTTATTTTTGTATTTCTCTGTTCTCTTTTGAGATCCTAGACAGAATTGACTTAGAAAGAAATCTGGGTGATAAAGTTTTTTAATAATGTAACTGATGATTATAAAAAAAAAAAAAAAAGGCAGAAAATTATTTTTCTGTTTTAAGCCCAGGACCAAGATAAAATTTTTCAGAACCATAAAGCTTTTGTTTTAATTCATTTTTATTTCCTTCAACTTATAGTTCATAGGTTTACATTCATATAAAGTAATTACATCTGCTGCTTTCTTAGTTTCTTTTTTCCCCTGTAAAATCATAGTTTTCTTGCTTCTTTGAAGGAAGCTGGATTTTTTTTTATTAAATCATAACTGTACATTAATGCTTTTATGAGATAGAATGTTCTGATTTTATATATAATTTGGAATGCTTACATCAAACTGGTCCACGGAAGCTGGATTTTTAAAAACACACACTCACTTGGAAAATACCTGTGGTACTATACCCAGGGGACATGAATTTAATGCCAATGTGTGCCGTTCATAGCAATTCCCAATGAGTATTGTTTAAATTAATCTGTATCAATGTTGCCTTAGAATATTAAGTATCCAAGGAAATGGATTTCCTCATATACTTCAATAATTACGTTACAATTATGACAACAATATGGCATTTATTTAAATGTGTTTTTTGTTTTGTTACTTTTTAGTTTTTTTAATATGGTATTTTATTAAACAGTAAAAAAAAGTACTATCATTTTTTGTTGAAGGTAAACATTTAAATTTATGGCTTAATTTACATGGGAAAAGTTTTTTTTTTTTTTTCATTACCTTATTCAACATACTAGTAAATAAACATGCATTGTTTTGCCTTTCCTTTGGTTAATGCTTTCTTATAAAAAAGAAATATATGTAATTATTATTAAAAGTTAGCAAAAACATTAATGAAATAAAAAGGTAATTAAAAAACTACTTCCCTATAGGCTCCTGTCAGGGGCTTCCAGAAAAGTCTCAGAAGAACTTGCTTTTTTCACAGCTACTTAATTAACTTGAGAAAAATCCCAAGTGTATTCTTACTACAAACATGCTTCAGAAAAGGTGGTGACTGACCATGTACAGTGGTGTTTTCAAGACTGAAGTATTGTGGATTGCAGGGAAATTTGGCTACAATTTATTAATTTCTTAAGAATTTTAAACATATAAACCAGATAATTTTGTCATGAATTTTGATACCATATTTTCTAAAATCAGTCCTCATTAATGGCTTCCTAAACCCGTTTTATAGTAAATGTTCACTGCTCTTCTTCAGCATTCCTTGGGATTCTTTAGGGAAAAACTTCCTCTTAGCTTCCCTGAAATGCAGAAAAACTTAAAAGGCTCCCAGCAGGTAGGTGCCATGGACCAGGAATAGAGGGATCCCTGCCATGTTCTCTACAGGCCTTAGTATATTCAAAAAGCTTAACTTATTAAAACACAGCAAAGCAAAACACACCTTGAGCTGAAGGGGGAAAAACAATCACAATGTGTGTTTTGTTTTCTTTTGGGTGTATCTCCTGAATTGACTAACATTTGTAGAGTACACTACCTGAAACACTGCAGTCACTTTCGCATACCCAAGTGTACTAAGTCATTTAAGTCTTACAGGAACTCGGTAAGGAAGAGCTGTTACTCTAATTACGGTAGCACCTCCATGGTCAATCACCTCCCTGCATCTCCACCTCCTTAAGTTGACCAAACACTACATGTACATATCAGTAGGAGGCCTAGTTCCTTATGTTGACCACCTCCATATGTTAACCAGTTTGTTACAGTCCCCTGTGTGGTCAACTTACAGAGGTGCTACTGTATACTGATCAGAAACTGAGACTAAGCAAGAAAGCATTTGCCAAGATTCCCTAGCTGGTTGGGGATCAAAGTAGGAATTCGAGGGTTCTTTGACTCAAGTCTGGTACACGATACTTTCTTCTATACCAGTTCACTCTTCCTTTCATGTTCTATCCAGGAAGGAATTCTGCCCCAATCCTTGTTTTTATTTGTGTGTCTGTCAGGGTTATTAGAATCTCCACTGCAGCGTAATCCAGGTCACCATTATCTTTCCTTTGGAACACAGCAGTAACCTCTGTGTCCTATGCTCTTCCCTTCCCAGCAGCCAATGTGATCTTTTTGAAATGTAATTTGGATGATGTGATTCTTCTGCTAAAAAAACCTGCAATGATTTTCCATTGTACTTAGATTTAATTCTAAAATACTTCTTTTGGCCTGCAAGAGCCAGCACATTCTGGCTCCTGCTGGTCTCTTCCTTACTTGATCAGTGTCATCTACGTAATTCCTAGAATATGTTGAGCCCGTCCCTGCCTCAGGACCTTTGCACTTGTGCTTTTCCTTTGACTGCAGCTTTTCAAATTCTTGAAGTTCTTTCTACTTCTAGCTGGTCCTTTTGATTTCAGCCACACTGTCATTTTCTGACAAAATACCTTGTATTTCCCAATCTAAGTACTCCTGTTTTATTCATATTCTTTCTCTTTCCTGGCATTTATGGTTGCCTTTATATTCATTGAATATTAATTCTTAGAAAGTCCTCATTATGTGCCTATCACTTGCTTTTAACACTGTTTATAGATGAGTAAGTAAAGATACTTCCTTAGATTACAGCAAGTGGTGAGCCAGGATTTAAACTTGGGTTTTCTCCACAAACTCTGGAGGGCAGATATCATGTTTATATTGTTATATCCCTCGTCTCTGGCACTTAGTAGGACCTCATCAGACATGTATTGAGCAGTTGAATCCATAGCAATGACTTGTTTTTTAATTATAGCTTTATGGAAATATTACTTGCATACATTAACATCTCTCCTTCTACAATGTGCAATTCAGTGGTTTTAGTGTAATTACAGAGTTGGTGTAACCATCATCACTATCTAATTTTAGTATATTTTCATCACCCCAGAAAGAAACCCTATGCCCATTAGCAGTCACTTCTCATTTCCCTCTCCTACCATGCCCTGGGAACCACTAATTTACTTTCTGTGTCTGTGGATTTGCTTATTCTGGAAATCACATGAATGGCGGCAGGCGACGTATGGCATTTTGTGACTGGCTTCTTTCACTCAGAAGGCTTTCAAGGTCCTTCCAGTTTGTAGCAAGTATCAGGGCTCCATTGTTATTTATTACTGAATAATATTCTGTTGTATGGATATAGCATATTTTATTTATCCATTCGTCCCTTGATAGACATTTGATTTGCTTCTACTTTTTGACTTTATGAACACTACTTCGTGACCATTGCTATCTAAGCTTTTGTATGGACATATTTTTTCAATTCTCATGGGAATGTTTCTAGTAGTAAAAAGGTCATGTGATGAATTTATTTTTAACATTTTGAAGAACTGCCAAACTGTTTACCAGAATGGCACAATAACTGAGAAAACCAGAGCAGAACAGTATTTAAAGCAGTAAAAACATTTTATTCAATACTGTTGTGATAGGGGAAGAGAGACCCCAGTGTAGAGCTGGGCTCAAATTGAGTACAGCAAAGAAAAATGCAGATTTATAGTTGAGGAACAGGGTGGGGGGAGTATGTGTCAGTGGATTGAAAATCACTAAGAGGGTCAGGTAACTGACCTAGCTGGCTTCTGGCTGGCCAGGGTGACCAGGTAGCACCTGGGGAATAGTTGGGGATGAGGAGTCAGATATTGAGGGTGATTAGAAATTGAAGGAGGGGTTTATGGCTAAAGTAACGTAACAGAATTCTTGCTGAAATTGAGCCTGATTCAAGTTTGGTGAAGGAGACATTTCTTGTCACCCTTAGAACAGATAATTCAGGTTCAGTGCTTTCTCTCAACTGGATTAGCAAGAAGCCTTCTCTTAAATTCTCCTGCTTTCCCTTAAATGTCACCCTGTGACATTTCATTTGGCATCCAGTAGACATTTGTTGGCATGGTACTGGCTGAGCTGATACAGCTTGTGGAGTATTGTCTTGAAGCTGGTAAAGCTGCTTTATTTTCTACTTCATGCTTGCACTTTTTCATTTTTCTTTTAGATCTGTGTGGGAAGACTTGGCAAGTCTGATATATTTCTTTGGAAATCTCATTTATGCCATCAGAGTGGCATATAATCATATAATAATGCAGGGCATTATAACATCATATAATAATGTAGGGTTTACAGTTTAGGACACTTGGTCTTATTTCAGTAAATTACAATTTCCATCATAAATGTGCATTTGAGACATAATGAATTATATCTTTTTCTTCTTTCTTTTTCTTTTTCAATGATTCTTCCCTTTTATAAGAAGCATTTCCTTTCTATGCTTTAGAATGGATATTGGCTCCAGTCTAGTACTAAGTTTTTACTACTATTATTTTAAACTCACTTACTGAAGTCTAAGTAGGTTGTTTACAAGTTAACTGGCAATGACTAAGTATGATTTTAACTTTCTTACAAACTGGTTCATCTTACATTTTTCTACTCTACTGCCTTCATGTGCATTA
The DNA here is from genome assembly GCA_963574355.1 of Loris lydekkerianus. Taxonomy (NCBI): domain Eukaryota; kingdom Metazoa; phylum Chordata; class Mammalia; order Primates; family Lorisidae; genus Loris; species Loris lydekkerianus. Next base: position 5,993 of record CAUYPK010112781.1, read on the forward strand.
TGCCACATGTCTTCAATTAATGCAAATTCAAATTTATTTTGAAAGTTTAGCAGTGTTCCTGAAAATTATCAACTGTCTTGGGGAGTTGGGAATCCAGAGTTATTCCTCATGCAGTTAGAAAAATGAAATCCTCCTCCGAGCGACTAAAACCGTTTCCTAACCTTCCCCAAGGTTATCTGCAGCCGTTTCCGTGCGGTGAGCAACCAACGTGTGCCAGCTCCCACTGTATGTGCTTTTATCACAGGAAGTGGATTCTAATGATCATAATTGCATGGGTTACATTAGTATTCGTGGCACATACCTCTTACCGTGCGTGAAGCTCATTCTCTGTGTGTTTAATTGATATGCCATTTTGCCTTTCATTTTGGTGTGGGCAACCATGATTTTAGAGGGTGTGAAACAGAGAGCAGCTGGGAAAAGATTGAATACCCAGAACCCAATGCCAGGATTAGCATACTGACACAAATATTCTGAGAAGGGATCTTTTGAGGCAGGTTCAAAGGAAATGCCAAGTGGAACCAAAGCAGACCTTGCACTGTCCCATGATGCCAGTCAAGGAGGTGCTTGGCTTCGCCCTGCTGCGTTTTGCTGTCGGAGTGCAGCTGCTTTAAGCCAGCTGCTTAAGCCTAGCTCAAATGAAAGAGAGAATATTACCACTATATATTTTAGTGAATAAACCTGCCAATAATTTCTAAAGCTTAGAATGTTGACAGTAGCATATAATGAAAACTAAAAACTCAAAGATCTAAAAGAAAGATGTCTTCTGTAGAATTATTTTTAAAAGATTATGCCATGTGTGTTTGGAAAATTTTCAGAAAATGGGAAAAACTTTTTTTTTTTTTTTTTTTACTTTTTACTGGAATATGATTAGATATAACTGAATTTTAATAAATTGACTGCAACAATGAATTTAGATGAACATACAGTATAATGATGTTATATTTTATGGGTGTAGAATTTGCAGAAAGAGGAGGTAACTATTGAAATTCAAATGCCATCCCACAATGGAAATTCCACATAAGAGCTTGACACATAATTCATCCTTTTTCCTCTGCTACCAGTTCTCTTGTTGCTTCCTAAGCTTGTTTCTAGCAGTAGACACCTTGTCACTCCTTTCTGTTCTTTTGGTTAGTGTTATTACTGGAAGATTCCCCTAACTTGTTCCTTCTCTGGAGCCTTTTGATGTTTGAGAGACGACAGTCCTGAAGTGCCTTAGTAATTGATATGGAAGCACAGTTTGGTTCATGGGTTACCAGGGTGCCCCTCCAGAGTTGTTCCCTGGGTCCTGCTGTGATTTTAGGTTCTTCCCTTCAGTTCAGTGTTTCTCAGAAGCTGCAGGCACAGCTATGGGAGTAGCTGCCCTGGGCAGCCGGAGCAGCTCACTGCTGAAACAGGATCCTAGTAGCTCCTTTTAAATTAGGTTAATTCTACATCCTACCCTGCAATATATCCATACTTAGTTTAGTATAAAATATTTAATTTTCTAAGTATCAAGTAAAACTGATGCTTAAAGCACATGTTTAAATTGGAGCTTCCTGATGTTCTGGTTTGGAGAATCATGGACTTAGTTTGGCTCTGGGGAAAATTCTTTTAGTCCATTCTTTGAAATGGACCTGATAGATAACAAGCACTTTCAGAACTTGGATATTTAGCAGCTTATTTCAGCTTTCCACTCTTAATGTTTGTAAAAAAAAGGCCAGATTAGTCTGAATTCTAGGCCTAGCTCACTATTAATTTGTGACATTGTACAAATTAATATCTTCAAGTCCATTTCTCACCTGTAAAATGAGAAAGTGAACTATATGAGATAAAGCACCATTTTCCAAAGTGTGTTTTGTGAAGTGTCACTTGCAGAAGATATTTTAAGGGTAGTTGCCAGCTGATAGGAGGAGGGGGAAATGGGGAGTTGTGGTTTAAGGGGTATAGAGTTTCAGTTTTGCAAGACAAAATAGTTCTGGCGATTGTTGTATAACAATGTGAACACGTTGCATGCTACTAAGCTATACATTTAAAAATTAAGATGATAATTTTTTTTTTTTTTTTTTTTTTTTTTGGCCGGGGCTGGGTTTGAACCTACCACCTCTGGCATATGGGGCCAGTGCCCTACTCCTTTGAGCTACAGGCACTGCCCAATAATTTTTTTTATGTTACGTGAATTTTATCATAATTTGAAAAATGGGATGCTCCACTTTTAAATCAACATAAATTGTGTGTTATACTTCCCCTTCTGGAGAGTTATAGTGCATTCATCATATTCAAACTACACTAAAAAAATAGTCATCCTGCACTAAAAAAAATATATCTTTAACTTTAACCCAGTATTTTTCTTTTTCTTTTTTCTTTCTTTTTTTTTTTTTTTTGCAGTTTTGGCCAGGGCCCGGGCTCAAACCCTCCACCCCCAGTATATGGGGCTGGCGCCCTACTCCTTGAGCCACAGGCGCCGCCCTTAACCCAGTATTTTTCAACTTATCCCTCTCCCAATTAAACTAACATCTCTTAATGTCCTGTGGAGCTTGCATTTGAAGGAGTCCTATTTGGGAAGAGGTGATCTTGGATCTTTTGCAACTCAAACATGTTACTACTCTTCATAGATGCCATATGAAAATACAGGCTATGCCAAAGTCAAATCTAGATAGCCCAATTGATAAAGATTAATTCTGGGCTGCCCAACCTTTTCCATATCATGGCATGTATAGAAAGTAATCATGTTTGTATGGTGCACTGGGTAAACAGATGAGGGGCCTCAGGGCCGAGGAGTTTGGTCACTCAGCACACCATGGGTAAAGGTATGGTAAACAGATATTTAAAAGTTATCACTGAGTCAACTGTATGAAATGTCTTGTTCTGCAGATGTTAGCATGTCAGAGAAACATTAGAGGCTCTGTGCTATTGGCTCAGCGCCTGTGGCTCAAGAGGCTAAGGCGCCAGCCACATACACCTAAGCTGGCGGGTTCGAATCCAGCCTGGGCCCACCAAACAACAATGACGGCTGCAACTAAAAAATAGCCAGGCATTGTGGCGGGCGCCCGTAGTCCCAGCTACTTGGGAGGTGGAGGCAGGAGAATCGCTTGAGCCCGGTAGTTGGAGGTTGCTGTGAGCTGTGATGCCACAGCACTCTACCCAGGGTGACAGCTTGAGGCTTTGTCTCAAACAAACAAACAACAAAAACAACAAAAAAACTCTGCGCTATTTACTTTTCCCTGGCAACAATTTATTTTCCATGTTAGGTAAATCAGAAACTGTTCTGGTGATTAGAGCTAACTGGAAATCCCTAGTGGTATGAGAGGAAGGGATGAGAGAGAGGTTGCCAGGAAGATAATATTCTTCACCCCACAGTTTATTTAATACACTAAAATGATTAATTCAATAGCCTCCTATTTTAAAAGTGAGAGCCTATGTACTAATGTCATGAGCAGACATTAGTGGGGCAAATGATTTTTCAACTTCATGTTTCCTAGTGGAATAAGTATTTGATACAGTGATATGGATTGGATGTGAGGGAAAAACATACTCATATTGGTACATTCTGAAATGAGGGTAGATCAGTGAATGAGATCAACATTTTTCACACTAAGGCCTCTTTCTGATGTCATCCTGAACCCTTAACTCTTCACCCAATTTCCTTAATTGATGTCATTCTGTGATATTTTATATGTCTGAATGGTTTACTTAAAGACTCTAAACCAAAGGAAAAAATAAGTGAATAGATTAGATTTGAAAATTACCTATGTCATTGTTGAGTTGGTATTTTCATTTGGCTCACCTAGAAACCAAGATAAGTTGTCATTATCCATTTAGTAATAGATACTTTAATTTTAGAAATGGCAGTTCTTTTACATTTACTACCATTTTTCTTAAGACAGCTTTTTTTTTTTTTTGCCTTTATTTACTCTTTACTGTTTTCTGTGAGAATCTATTAGAGTTAAGTTTAAAAGTAAATGTAAAAGTGCATTTTTGCTTAGTGGCAGTGTTCCACTGTAAAACCCATTGACAACCTATTTTAGGCTTTGAGGCAGAAATTTAATTACCACCTGTTGAGCCAGTTTGATTTGTCACTTCTTGGCATCTGGCCGGGCAGAGCTAATTTCTTCTAGCAGAGCGAGGCCCATGAGAAGGAGCCAGAACTGGGAAAGAGATGCAGCCACTCCAGCTTCTGGTGTGGACAGGGAAAATTACGTGCCGGATCAAGTCTGGGGTCTGAAGTGGTGCGCCATCCTGAGGCCCAGAAGCCACAGTGAGGGGGAGTTTGAGGGTTGCAGGCAGGGCTGCAATTCTCAGAAGGCCAGGCAGGCTGTGCTGGCACCCACCAGGAGGCATTGGGGCTGGACTTCAGTCTTTGAAGAACAGAACTGAAAGGAGTAGGATATTTAGAAAGCAGAAGAAACTCAGTAATAAAAACTGGGATTAATCAGGGATTATTTAATCATACCTGTAGACTTTCAAGACAGTCTAATACTATATAGCATTTTATTTTTTTTAATTTTCATATATTTATTAGCCATTTGTCTGTCTTCTTTAGAGAAGGTCCTATTGATCTCTCTTGCCCAGTGATATAAGGGATTGTTGGCTCCTTTTTTTTTTTTTTTTGGTTAAGTCATATACACATAGCTCATGAATACATTTATGCATATGTGGGGAACAATGTGTTGTTTTTTTATACAATCTGATGTGCTTACATCAAAACAATCAACATAGCTTTTACCTCATTTACTTGATTATTGTGTTAAGACATTTATGTTCCTCACTTGACAGATTTGACTTATACCCTTGCAATATGCTCCATATGTGTGGTCCCACCTTTTACCCTCCATCAAACCTTCCCTC
>CAUYPK010112785.1:0-58231 GCA_963574355.1 Loris lydekkerianus
TGAAGTATTTATTGTTGAGATTTTTGGCCTTTTAAAAATATTAAGTGTTGGGCGGCTCCTGTGGCTCAGTGAGTAGGGCACCGACCCCATATACTGAGGGTGGTGGGTTCGAACCCGGCCCCAGCCAAACTGCAACAAAAAATAGCCGGGTGTTGTGGCTGGCACCTGTATTCCCAGCTACTCGGGAAGCTGAGAGAATTGCCTAAGCCCAAGTACAGGAGGTTGCTGTGAGCTGTGATGCCACAGCACTCTACTGAGGGCGATAAAGTGAGACTGTCTCTAAAAAAAAAAAATAAATAAAATAAAAATATTAGGTGTTCATTTTCTTGAGTCTTGACTATTCTTTATATATTCTGGATGCATGTCTTTTCTCCAAGGCATGGTTTGCAAATATTTTCTCCCAATCTGTGGCTTTTGTACTAATAGCACATTAAATGAGTTGGGTTGGCAATTTTTCTTTCCATACATAGAAGATATTGCATTTCTTTATTTTTGCTAACATCATTTCTGATGAGAAATTGCTTGCTTGAGTTATTTGTGATGAAAAATTTACTGTTATATTTCTTTTCACTCTTTTGTATAAAACACTTCTCTTGCATTTAAAAAAATTTCTCAGGTTTTTTGCTCTTTTAAACTCTCAAAATATTACCAGGTACAAATGTTTTGCTTACACGAATTGCTTTTGTATGATTTGCCTGCTTTTAAGATTTAGTCCTATTACTGGTTTGAAGAAAATTGATTCTGATGTGTTTTGGTGTTTTGTTGACCTTTCCTTTGCTTGGGGTTCATCGAGCTTCTTGGATCTGTGGGTTTATAGTTGCCATCAAATTTGGGACATTTCATCACAAATTTCTTTTTTTCTCTTTCCTTCTCTTTCCTCCCTCAATTCCAGTTGTACTGGGCCTCCTGAAGCCGTCTCACAGCTCCCTGAGGCTCTGCTCATTTTATTTTTTTCTCTGTGCTTTTATTTCGGATAGTTTCTATTGCCATGTCTTCGAGTTTACTCACCTTTCCTTCTGCTTTTAATCTTATTTAGTATATTTTTTCCTCGTATGCATTGTAGTTTTCATTGTCAGACATTCAACTTTGAAAGTTGTTGTTTTTCATCTTCCATGAACACGTGTAACTTTTTGAACACATGGAATGCAATTATAATATCTGCTTTTGTGTCCCTCTTTGCTGATTCTATGTCATTTGGGTGTTGTTTTTGGCTTTTTTTTTTCCTCTCTGGTCCTGTTTTTCTATTTCTCTGTGTGCCTGGTAAGTTTTGGTTGGATACCAAGCATTGTGAATTTAATCTGGTTTGACGGTGGATATTTTGTATTCCTAAATGTACTCTGGAGCTTTTTTATCTGGGATGCAGCTAAGTTACTTGACACCATTTGATCCTTTCAGGTCTTGCTTTCAAGATTTGTTAGGCGGGAATTAGAACAGTGTTCAATCCAGAGCTAATTACTCCCCATTACTGGTAGGGCTCTTCTGAATACTAACACAATGCAGGGTATAAAATGAGTTTCCCAGCCTGGCTGGAGGCATTCTTTGTGCAGGCATTCTTTGTGGTCCTATATGTGCACTGGTTACTGTTACCTTCAATTCTTTTGAATGGGTCAGTTCCAGGTTTCAGACTGTGTCCTCCCCGTTCAGGGATTCCCTCTGCACATCTCAGGAATTTCTATCCGTGCAGCTGTTGGTACTGAATATCATCCCAGCCACCTTTGTTTCTCCAGACTCTCTGCACTGCCTCCTCAACGTCCGGAGCCTGCTGGACTCTGCCTGTGTCCCCTCACCCAGACCACGGCCTGGAAACTCTCTCAGAGCTGTAACTGGAGTGACCACGGTGTCCCTCATTTGCGTCCTGTCTCTTGGGATCATCTGTTTTACTTCCTAGTGTCAAGGTCTTGCAAATGATTGTTTGATATACATTGTCCTTTGTTGTGCTGTTTTAGGGGGGATATTAATTCACTCCCTGGAAGGAGAGACCTTCTAGTGTCCTTCTGAGATGTCCCTTCATTCATCGAGTATGCCTTTCTGACCTGTGAGCTGTTCCAGCCTCATCTTGTTCTTTCTCTGCCCAGCCCTGGAACCATTCCCTTCTCCCTGGGGCCTTGGTTCCTCTAGTGCAGCGGTTCTCAACCTGTGGGTCACGACCCCTTTGGGGGTCGAACGACCCTTTCACAGGGGTCACCTAAATACATCTGCATATCAGTTATTTACGTTACGATTCATAGCAGTAGCAAAATTACAGTTATGAAGTAGCAATGAACATAATTTTGTGGTTGGGGGTCACCACATGAGGAACTAATTGTATTAAAGGGTTGCGGCATTAGGAAGATTGAGAACCACTGCTCTAGTGGATGGTTGCGATCAGGTACAATTTGATAACTAGGAGTACTTGTTTTGCTGGGATGTCATTGTGCAAGACTCTCTTAGTGAAGAGAATTTGGAGACATATATATGCATGGACACACGCACACTTAAACCTGTGTTTGTCTTTACACATGTGCATAGAGTGAGAACCGTGAGCTCCCACGTTACCGGTCACTCCATGCAATGCTGCGGGACTTGATCTCACTTTCTCATCTCCTTCTGAAGTTTCACCTGCATCATCTTAAAACAAAGTGCAGGGCATCAGGTTACCCCAGCAGGATCCAAATCCTCCAGTGAGGTCTGGTGTGGCCCAGCACTGCTTCAAGTGACCAGGAGAGCCTTGGCTTACAGGGAGTGAGGTGCAGGCAGTAGGCCCCAGACTGGACTTGAGGCTGCCACATGTCCTCAGGACGGCCCCTGGCCAAGCCCAGCTCCCACAAGGCAGGGCTGAGGGCAATGGTTCCAGCTGCACAGTGGAGCCTGTGGTGGCAGCAGGCTGCCATGGACACTGAGTGGGCGGAGGCAGGGTGATGTTGCTGCTACTGTGGGAGGGGGGTCAAGGTCAACCTCTTGGAATCACCAGCTCAGAGAGGCCAGAGGAACGGAGGAGGCATTGTGACACCATGGCTCAGAATAAGCCCAGAGAAGAGGAGCATGCCGGCAAGGAGCCCTTCCTCTTTGTTTACTTAGCCCTGGACCTCTCTGCCCTCCGCAGGGTCCAGACACTGCACCGGTGCCCAGGACCCTGATGCTCCTGCCTCAGGGGTTTCTTCTCTGAGGGATGGCATGTTGGGCTGGCAGTGAGGGGCAGGCTAATGGGTGAGGAGGTTCCAGGTGGCTTTATTTCCATGATCCCTGGGAGGAAACTCCATCTGTGGGGCACTGTGGATGGAAGCTGGTGATCAGGGATCATGGAAGGAGGGCTCCCTGAATGCAGTTAGGGCTTCAGTCTGTGCTGATCCTTCCCACCGCTAACATCGTGACTAGTACAGCACCTGCCTGTTCTGATGAAGGAGTGAAAAGAGGAGTGAATTTGGACTTGCAGAGGCCCATTTCAGCCAGTCTTGACTGCTAACGGCTGCCAGGGCTCCGCCCTGTGGGTTCATTCCCCTCCCTCTCCCCACCGCATGGTCCATGCCCTTCCTGTTCCACTCTCTAGAATGCTGAGAGCATCCTCCAGCAATGGTGAGGAGCTCTTCGCTGACCTCAGAGTTCCCTTCTGACATTGACTGAGGCTCACTATACATTGAGACCTCTGAGCACATCCCATTTTTACAATCTCTTTTTCTCATTGTGGCAGCTTTAGGCGGCAGAGAGTTTTAATCCCCAATTGGAGGACAGGGAAACCGAGGCACACAGAGGCTAACTCAGCAGGTGAGTGTCGGAGTCTGGGGCAGGGCTGTTGGGGCTGTCGGGACAGCCATGCTTAGAAGGGACAGGGTTGGTGAATGATGGGCGGGCAGTGCGCTTAGCGAGAGGATACTCGGATTCACTTCCTCCCAGAAAGAGAGAAGCTTTGTGGGGGGAGGGGAGGATGGGGCTCAAAGAGGATTGTGAGCCCTTTAGAAGTGTGAAGTGCTGTAGATATTAACAACAAAGAGCCTGTTCTCATAATCTTCCATTTTCTATTGTGCTGCAAATTCCTGTGTGTTTTCTTGCTCTCTGGGAAAGATGAAGGCAGCCTGTTTAATAACCACACCATTAGCAAGTTATCAAGTATTTGATTGCATTTTCCAGAAAGCACCTCAGTGGCTGGGGGATCATTTCACATCTGCCTTTTCTACTCACACTCAGCAATTCTTGCCTCATGGCCGACACTCCTCAGAGTAAAATTGTCTGTGTACGGTGGTTGAGGGAAATTATTTTTTAAAGGGAGGAAAAGAGTATCCAATTTACAGATGTCTTGTGTAATGCACGAAGCAAGAATGACTTTTCCTGGCCCTGCGTGTGGATAGATTTAGCAGCGTTAACAGAAATCAGGAGCAGGTGTCAGATGGAGGCTGCTTCTTCAGGAGAGTCTCAGCAGGGCTTGTGGCAGTGTCCAATTCTGGTGTGTCTCGTCCTCCTCCTTGCCTTCCTGCCTCTGCAGTGTTCACCCCCTTCTGGAGTGACCTAAGGGCACAGAATGGCCTCTCCTTCCCTGGAACCTTGGATGGACCATGATATCGGAGTTGTTTGGTGTGGTCACCTCCAGCTCAAGGTGCTTACTAAGGCATAGTAGGCTGAATAGCATCCTGCAAAAACCCAGGTCCACCAGGAGCCTCAGAACACGACCTTACTTGGAATGTTTGTCCAGAAATCATCCTGAATTCAGGATGGACCCTAAATTCAATGACTGCTGTCCTTATAAGAAGAGGAGAGGACACAAGCAACCCAGGAAGACGGCCATGTGGAGACAGGTGGATCTCAGAGCAATGCATCTCCCAAGGAACCTAGGAAGAAGGCCACGTGGAGACAGGTAGGGGTCAGAGCGATGTGTCTTACAAGGAACCCAGGAAGAAGGCCACGTGGAGACAGGTGGAGGTCAGAGGGATGCATCTCCCAAGAAACCCAGGAAGAAGGCCACATGAAGACAGGTGGAGGTCAGAGTGATGCGTCTCCCAAGCCAGGATTGGCGGGGGTTCTGGTGACCCCCAAGATCTGGAGAGGCCTGGGGAGGATTCTCCTATGGAGCTTGTGGAAGGGGCCAGTCCTGCTGGCCTCTCTGGCTCCAGCTCCAGCTCCAGAGCTGTGGGAGGATAGATGTCTGTGATATGAGCTTTGGGTGCTTGGGAAGGGCCCAGACTGATCTTCCAAGCACCAGTTCCAAACCCTCCTTCTCTGGGACACTTTTTCTGGCCATCATCATTCAGTCACCAAGGACAAGCCTTGTCATACCACCCCGGAATGTAACTAAATTACAATTGGCCCTGTACAGGGGCCAGGCCTGTAGTCACCCTATCAATCAACAAACACAGCGATGGCCACACTCTGTGCCAGGAACTGGAGGTAGTGACAAGTGTGCTGGGATGCAGCTGCTGCCCCCCCCCCAATCCAGGGACCCACCTTCAGGTGAAGTGCTGTGATAAGAAGCTCGATGGGGGGGGGGGAGGCAGAGGGGAGAAGGGTATTGACTGGGCCATGAGCAGGTGTCCAGGGAAGACCCCTCACACAGCAGGTCCTCAGGCTCCGGGTGGGTCACACAAAGGTTCTGAGCCTCTGCAGACTTCATTTTTCCATCTCTTGCTGGGATGGCCGGGACAGGCCTCCCAAGTGCAGACGCGTGAACATGGGTCTCTAGACCTCAGGGTGTATCATCATCCAGGCTCCGGTCTTCCCCCGCACAGGCTGTGGAGGGGCCACACTCTCCAAATACCTCTCACGCCCTTGTTAGTGTACAGCCTTGTTCCTGGAAGAATAATATCCTCTTCCCCTTCCCCCCAAATGCCCACATCCTAGTCCTCAGGGCCTGTGAATACATCACCTGGTATGGCAAAAGGAATTTTCCAGAAGTGAATAAGTTAAGATGGGAGGAGATTCTGAATCACCCAGGTGGACTCAGTATGTTCACAAGTGTCCTCATAAGAAGCAGTAAGGAGGGAGAAGAGAGAGGGAAGATGAAGGTAGAGAGTGGAGGAAGGGGCTGCAAGCCTAGGAGTGTAGGCGGCCTGGCCTTCTAGGACCCACAGAAGTCAAGAGAGTGGACAGTCCCCCAGATCCCTGGAGGGACACAGCTCACATGGCCATTCTGGACACCTGAGCACCTTTCTTGGGAGGAGATGATGCTGTGTCAAGATGCAGCATGGTGGTGACCCGTCACGGCAGTGGAGATGGACTCAGGCACAGATGGTGGTGACCCGTCATGGCAGTAGAGATGGACTCGGGCACTGATGGTGGTGTCCTGTCATGGCAGTGGAGATGGACTCGGGCACTGATGGTGGTGACCCGTCATGGCAGTGGAGATGGACTCGGGCACAGATGGTGGTGACCCGTCATGGCAGTGGAGATGGACTCGGGCACAGATGGTGGTGACCCATCATGGCAGTGGAGATGGACTGAGACATAGATGGTGGTGACCCGTCATGGCAGTGGAGATGGACTCAGGCACAGATGGGTGGTGACCCATCATGGCAGTAGAGATGGACTCAGGCACAGATGGTGGTTACCTGTCATGGCAGTGGAGATGGACTCGGGCACAGATGGTGGTGACCTGTCATGGCAGTGGAGATGGACTGAGGCACAGATGGTGGTGACCTGTCATGGCAGTGGAGATGGACTCAGACACAGATGGTGGTGACCCATCATGGCAGTAAAGATGGACTCGGGCACAGATGGTGGTGACCCATCATGGCAGTGGAGATGGAGTCGGGCATAGATGGTGGTAACCTGTCATGCAGTGGAGATGGACTCGGGCACAGATGGTGGTGACCCATCATAGCAGTAGAGATGGATGTCATGGCAGTGGAGATGGACTCGGGCACAGATGGTGGTGACCCATCATGGCAGTAGAGATGGACTCGGGCACAGATGGTGGTGACCCATCATGGCAGTAGAGATGGACTCGGGCACAGATGGTGGTGACCCATCATGGCAGTGGAGATGGATTCGGGCACCTGAGCAGATGGTGGTGACCTGTCATGGCAGTGGAGATGGACTGAGGCACAGATGGTGGTGACCTGTCATGGCAGTGGAGATGGACTCGGGCACAGATGGTGGTGACCCGTCACGGCAGTAGAGATGGACTCAGACACAGACGATGGTGACCTGTCATGGCAGTGGAGATGGACTCGGGCACTGATGGTGACGTATCATGGCAGTGGAGATGAACTTGGGCACAGATGGTGGTGACCCGTCATGGCAGTGGAGTTGGACTCGGGCACTGATGCTCATGACCTATCAGTGCCACATGCATTCTGACTGCCATGCTGATTTGACCCCAAGTCCTGTTGGCTCAGGGATAGACCTGGACACCTCTCCATTGAGCCACACAGCCCCCTCCCTGTGTGCTGCTGCAGCCTCCTGTAGCCCTCCCACCCTGCCTGCCCAGCCTGCTGCCCACGCTGCTCTGCCCACCTTGACAGCAGCATAGGGACCCTCCCTGCCCTGCTGCCCTCTGCCCTGGGGACAGGGTCTAACCTCCCTACCTCGGCCTTTCAGGCTCCTGAGCACTGACTCCTGCCTGCGTCTCCCTCCCTCCACATGCTTCAGTCCCCAAGGCTGCTTTTCCTGGCAGCTCCATGTCACCACCGCGCTCTCTCCCTGGAACACGCTTGTCATCGGGTCATAGCGAGGTGCTTCTGTCCATCCTCCAGCCTCAGCTGGGACAGCCTTCTCTGGGGAAGGGACAATGGAGTGAGATCTGCAGAGGGACGACACAGTGGGGCCACCCAGAGCCTGAGCACCCAGTGTGTGTGGGGCCCTGTCCCTTTACCCACCTGCTGCAGTATGACTATGTGGCACTGTGTGCCTGTCCCTCTGGGGCAGTGGCTGGGCCACCAGGCCAGGGCTTTGCTGCATTTGCTCCAGGCTCACTCTGTGCCCTGCCCCGGCCTGAACATAGTGGAACTCTGTGGACACTCGCATGAGTGAGCCATGGAGGGGCTCTCACAGCACCTGTGCACCTGTTCCTTAGTCTCAGGCACGGGCCTCAAAGACCCGAAGATCTCGGCTCCCCGTGTGTCTGGGCTCCATGGACCCAGATGCACAAGGATGGTGTTCCCTGACCTGGCTCTGATGGGTGTCAGGGGACATCTCAGGAGCTTGCGTGTCATTCTGGGCACACGTTGTGCATGATCCCCGATTACTGTTACATTCTTAGCTAAGAAACAGCTTCTCTTAAATCAAGTGAATTCTCTTAGCTCTATGGGAGCAAGGAAGCTGTGCCATATGTTAATGTGTCTTTTGTTTTCTGTTTTTATGATGGCTTGACATCTTGAGGGGCCTTGCTGGCGGGAGAGGGACTGTCTTTCCCAGGGCCCCCTCATTCCTGGAGACAGGTGACCAAGTGGCAGGCACCTGACTTTCACATGCACCCAGTAGGGCCCTGGCCCACTGCCTCCTCTGACTATCACACACAGAGCCTGCCCTCCCCACCCAGGGTCAGCACCTTGCCCTCAGGTCCATTTGAAATGCTCAAACCAGCCACGCCCAGCTCTGCCCTTCCCAGGCAAGCCCCAAGAAGGCTGTGGCCTGGGCTCCCCCACTGCTTTTTGCTCCTGACGACCCTGTGTCCTCACCCCTGTGGCCCTGTGGAGTGTGGTGCCTCTCACGCCTCTTGTTTCTAGAGGGGCAACCCAGCTTTTCTTTTCATGGCACTGACCCTTTCCTGCCACCTTACAGTCACCTTTATACATGAAGACCCATCACAAATCTTGTATTTGTTTATTTATTTATTTTTGAGATAGTGTCCGATTCTGTTGCCCTGGGTAGAGTGCAGTGATATCATCACAGCTCACAGCAACCTCAAACACGTGGGCTCAAGTGATCCTTCTGCCTCAGCCTCCCAAGTAGCTGGGACTACAGGCCCCTGACACAATGCCCAGCTCGTTTTCCTATTTTTAATAAAGATGGGGTCTTGCACTTGCTCAGGTTGGTCTTGAACTCCTGAGCTCAAGCAATTGTTCACCCTGTGTTCCCAGAGTGTTGGGATTACAGGTGTGAGCCATTGCACCAAGTCGCAAATCGTTATTTTTAATACCATGTGGTCTGAAGAGGAACAAAACAGTCATAAAAATACAGATGTGGGGGTGAGAAGCCCAGTGAGGATGCCTAGGCCCCAGGAAGGGAGAAGTCTCTGCAGGGGCCACGGGCGCCCACTGCCCTGAGCTCTTCTCAGCCCACTGCCACCGCTCCATGGGGCTGCAGCCCCTCAGGGACTCCCTAGCCGGTCCCCTAATGACTCCAACGTGTCTACATCAGGGTGAGCTTCTGTGCTTGAGCAGAACTCTCGTTTTTGTGAGGAAGCCTGGCCAGGAGCTGACAGTGACTTCATTTTGTGGCTTATTCTTCCTGCCTCAGTCAGGAAATCAGTGTATTTTCTTGTGGTAATAAGTAATCAAAATTCAATGAATAAAACAGTGAGCTCTCGTAATAAAACGCAATGTCCATGTTGTGGAACCGTCAGTCGGGCTCCTGGTGTTTGCTCTGAACCCCCAGGGGATGGTTAAGGAGGGCCAGATCCGCGGAGCACTGTTGTTTCCGCCCTGCTCCGAGGAGCCGGTCCCGATGCGCACTGGTTGGTTTCATGTGAATGGCTTCGGTGTTTGCTGGGTATCCCCATAAAGAAGTCTCTTAAAATGCATCTTTGAAATTCTGGCACTGTCACCTCCAATAAAAGCCGTGGAAGGGAAATTTCAATAAGATAACTCAGGAGCATTTAATTTTCTGCTCCTTTGGATCTACTGTCTTATTACAGCACTCAGTTAGCTGATAAATGTCCAGTCCTGTCCAATCTTCATAGTGAGCAGAGTCTGGGATTGGAGTAATTGGATGGAGTGTCTAAGGGGCAGCTCTAAGCCAAGTCTGCCAGCAAAAGTGGTGGGTGCAGCATCCAGTCCAATGCTCAAAGCGGCTTCATCTCATTCTGGCCTGTCACCTCTGAGTGGCCTCCTGTGAATTGAGGGGACTGTACATTTTGGGGGGCCTTGTAGGGACAGGAGCGGAGATGGCCGAGGGCCCTGATCTCATTCTCAGACTGGAGGCCGGGTCTGGGCTGCCAGCTGAGGTGCTGGAGAGACCAGCTGTATGGAAAAGCTTCATCATCTCCTTGTAACACAAAATCCATATCCCGCTGCGTGGCGGCTGCTCCCCTGGCAAGTGAAAACGATGTAGCCTCCCCTGGAGATAGCAGACGGGCTGAGGGCTCCATGTGGGCAAAGCTGGTGCTTCCCAGGGCCTGGGCCTGACCTGAGACTTTGACTCCACATCCACTGGGCCCCTGGGGCATGGTGGGGCCTGGAGTTAACCACACCCTCCTGTGTCCAGTGACCCTACATGGAGGCCATTCTGTAGGGTCTGCATAGGGCTCCCCAGGTCACAGTGTTATACATGCCTTCCCCGGGGCCATGCTTGGGCTGTGGGGGCCGCTCTGGAGAGTTATGCCTGCCCCTGTGGGGAAGAGCAAGTGCGCTGAGTGTGAGGTGAGCACCCTGCTCCAGGGCCTGCACCTTGGCTGTGCCCAGGGAGAAGGGCCCCTCTGAGGCCACCTGGAAGATGTCTGTGGCTCAAGTCACAGTCGGCCAGTGTCAGCTTAGCTCAAGAGAAGTAGCTGATGTGTTGAGCTCCGGGAGAAAGGTTCTGGCCCTGGGCTGCTCACAGTCCGAGGTGGACACTGGCACATCTCAGTGGCTGCTGTGATGAGAGTCACAGGGCTGAGGGGTCAGGCCCTCTGTACCTCATCAGGTGACAATAGTAACTGAGACTGTCAGCTTTCCAGGCCTTGGTTTCCTTACTTTTATATCAGAAATGTGAGTCTCTCCCCACCCCCCATGAAAGGCTTTGCTGATGGAGAATGCGGGGTCCTTCCTTGTGGGGCGACTCCTGGGGCTGAGCAGGGAGTGAACCTGGGCCGAGGGTTCTGTCCTATGTCCTGGGATCTGAGGCTGTGGGGTGAGTGTGCTTGGTAGGCCTCGAGCGTGGCCTTGTGACACTATGGATGGCCTTGTGCATCCTCATGCAGCACACAGGAAACTGCTGTGGCCCCACCCAGGCCCTTATCCAACCCCCTAAATTGTCCTTGCCCTGTGCTCCTTCCAGGCAGGGCACTCAGCAATTGGAGGGGGGCCCTGGTCTGGTGTGGGTGCTGCCTTTGGACCTCTGTGGGAGGTGGGGGCATTTCCTGTCTGGTATGAGTACACACCTGTCCTGTGCACACACCTGTCCTATGCACATACCTGTCTTGTGAGAGCACACACCTGTCCTGTGTGAGCATACACCTGTCCTGTGCACACACCTGTCCTGTGCACACACCTGTCCTGTGAGACCACACACCTGTCCTGTGCACACACCTGTCCTGTGCACACACCTGTTCTGTGAGAGCACACACCTGTCCTATGCACACACCTGTCCTGTCAGACCACACACCTGTCCTGTGTGAGCATACACCTGTCCTGTGCACACACCTGTCCTGTGAGACCACACACCTGTCCTGTGAGACCACACACCTGTCCTGTGCACACACCTGTCCTGTGCACACGCCTGTCCTGTGAGAGCACACACCTGTCCTGTGCACATGCCTGTCCTGTATTAGCACACACCTTTCCTGTGCACACACCTGTCCTGTGTTACCACACACCTGTCCTGTACACACACTTGTCCAGTGTGAGCACACATGTGTATGTACAAGCATAGCTGTGGGCTCTGGGTGGGGCCCTGGGGAGACTGACTGGCAGGTGCTGTGGCTGGGTGTGAAGTGCCTCCCCGCTGCCTCCGAGCCCCTCCCTGTGGACGAGGAGCCATGTGTTTCTTTCTTGAGGACTTCTGATTGGCTGGAGTTCCATTATACAGATGGGGAAACTGAGGCTTAGAGGAGTGATATGGCTTTGGGTCATCTCTCAGGCCCAGGTTAGAGGGAGCTGGAGCAGGTCTTTCTGATGCCGCTTCCAGGCTCCAGGGTCATTCCACCACGCTCCCAAGACTAGGAGACATTCCCAGAATCCTTCTTCAGGGACGAGCTGCACAAGTGGATGCTCCATTTTGGAGGATCAGATTTTCTAATAACCAACCAAGTAAACAGCCTGATGGATTGAACAAAAATCAGTGTATTTCTGCCCTGCAAAGCAGTCTGTTTGGGCCAGGGGAGAGATGGCTGCATTTCCCCCAGAGTTCTTGGTAGCACAATTCCATTGTATACTTTGTGGCACAACATCTGTCATTAACCACCAGGGGAGACAGATGGGAGTCATTGGCCGGCTTGAGAATTGGGCTGGGTGCTCACTTGGTGTGGGGCAGGTGATGTTCCTGCAGCTGCCTCTGGCTGTGTAGAGTGTTTGAGGACCTGGAAAGTGTCCTGTGTCTGTCGCCTCCTGACCTCAGGCTGGCTACACCCCTGCCCAGGAGCAGAATTCTGCAAAGTACCGAAGGTCAGCTCTGCCATACCCCATGGGATAGCCCTGCCCCTTTGCTGTGCTTGTCCCAGGAAAATAGATGCTATTAATTTGAATCGTCTGGAGTGTGGTGGAGACATTACTGCTAATTGGCAATAAGAAATGCTAAATGGAGCAAAGTTTCATACTAATGAACTATTTATCAATACTAAACGAACTGCCTGCCCCCTTCCATCACTTGGCCGGCGCTGGCTTGTTTGTGTTGCAGAGTTTCCAGCACTCCGAGCTGTTCTCTGCTGCCCTCAGTGGCTCCAGGTTGCCTCCCCCAATCTCTGCTTGTTTTTCAAATCTCTGGCAACAACAGATGTCAGGAATTGAGCATCTGGGCACTGGTGTGTAGTTATCAGAAAGCCCTGCCTTCCAGATCAGAGAGGTCAAGGAACCCAGCCCTGTCCCCAGGCTGCCTGCCCACGGAGCCCCCAGGGCATCAGGGAGCGGCCCATGTGCTCACACGAGCCTCTGGTTGGGCCCAGCCCTGCCGTTTCCAGTTGGGGAAGCTTCCACCACTGCAGGGGCCCTGGGCAATAGGGGTGGTGCAGCAGCAGCAGCATCGTGTGACTGCCTGATAAATGACCACAACTGGGTGGCATAAGCAGCTAGAATTGAGCATTTGTTCTTAGGCTGGAAGTCCTAACTCAAGGCTTCATCAGAACCCTACTCTCTCTGGAGGCTACAGGGGCGATCCTCCTGTCTCTCCCAGTGCCCCTTACCTGTGGCTGTGTCACTCCAGTCTCTGCCCCTGTGGTCATGCGGCCTCCTCCTTTGAGTCAGCCTTCTCATCTTCTGCCTCTTATAAGCACACTTGGTGTGGGAGGTAAGGTCACCGGACAATCCAGGATAATCTCAAGATTCTTCATGTCATTACACCTACAGAGACCCTTTTCAGAAAAAGTGTGTGTGTAGCGTGTGTAGGATGTACGTGGTGTGTGTGCCATGTCTGTGTGTGCGGTGTGCATATGGTGTGTGCAGTGTGTGTGCAGTGAGTGTGTGCATGATGTGTGTGGGGTGTGGGGAGTCCTGCCTTGAGCTTGGCAACCAGGAGGGAGGAATGGGGCTCTGGGGTGCTGAAAGCAGGTGCCCTGCTCAGTTGGGCTGGGGGCAGGTCAGGCCGAGCAGACCCTCCTGGAATGATGTTACTTACTGAGGAGGAAGGAAGGTGGTCCTGCCCGGTGGCTGCCCTCAGGGGCCTGTGTTTGCGCCCTCCCCACTGGTTCAATGGCCCACTCTGCTGGGGGCTCCCATGCCAGCTGGGCAGAGCTCACATATCCCCCTCAACCCACACCTGGTGGCACTGAGGGTTGAGGCTGCTCAAACAGGCTCAGCCTGAATGGAACTTCAGGTTCTGGGAGGGCGAGGGGCAGTCAGGTTGCTGTGGCACAGTCACTGTGGGGACGGGCCACTCCCCACAGCCAGTGGGGCCATGGAGTCCTCCAGCACAGCCTGACGCTGTCAGGCCTGTGTCACGGCACAGAGACCCCATGTCCCTAGATGGACATGAGGGTCCATCAGATGGCCTGAGGCTGCAGCGAGTACCAGAAGGCCAGGCGGCAAATTGAGACCTGAGTAGACCAATGGGGCCAGAGCCTGCAGAAGCCAAGGCCTCATTTTGTTGGGAGTCAGCCTTCTCCCATGTGCTGAAGCCCTAGACTGTTTGAATATTTTATGCAAAGGCATGGAAATTTGACTAGATCCTGGAAGACCTGATGCCTGCCCACCATCCCAAAGTTTGCTCTTGTTTCTCCTTGAACAGTTGGAATTTCTTAAATGGAGAGAGGGGTAAGGATCAAAGCTTATTCAGTTCCCCAGATGTGCCTGAATGCCAGGGAAAGGCACTCCTGGGCTCCCCTTGGGTGATGAGTGACACATTTAAAGGCAGGGTCTGATAGCTTCTGGGCACAAGGCACTCACAGTGACACCTGCTACCACTGAGGGCCAACGGCAAGTGGTCAGCGTCCTCCAGCCTGGTTAGGGCTGGGTGTGCAGACCCTCAGCCCCAAGCAAACTCCAGTCCTGCTGTGAACAAAACAAGAGCTGGGTAGAAGCTGGGAGAGGAGTGAACAGTCATTCCTGCAAGGAAACTGCAAGGTCAGTTTTGGTGTCCTGGATGGCCCCTCTCCGTCGGTGGGTATGGGAGGCCTTCCTGGAGGACACGGACTGCAGAGGCGGACAGGAGGCAGCCTGAGTAGTGTTAGGACATAGGGGACAGGAAGGCAGAGGGAGGGTTTGGGCAAGGATGGGGGCTGGGGGAGGCCGAGCAGGAGGGGGATCTGGTCGGGGTGTTCCGTGGTTGTGGTCAGAGGGTGTTGTGTGGAGCCGGGTCTACTAGGAAGGGCTGCCGTGGCTGGTCTCGGTGGGCAGGATGCCGCCTGGATACCCAGGTGGGCGGGAATCAGGTGAGAGTGCTTGGCAGCTGCCTGTGTCTGCAGTCTCCCCTGATGGGTGTTTGCCATCTCTGGATGTTGTATGCTGTTTGGAATTCCTTATCTTGAGCTTCCAAATTCACTGTCTTAATCTGGGGTATTTTATGCCTTTGGGCTGTAATTAACAGCATTTTCCGATATTGCAGGGCATATTAAAGAAATATTTTCCCCAGGCTAGCAGAGGCGGAGCTGGCTGGGTTTATGAAGAATGTTCTTACAGAGCACCTGCTGAGGTTTCTGTGTTGTTTGGCAGAGATAGCATGAGTGGGGGGAAGCTTTATTTTCCTTTTTTATGCAAAGTAACAGTAATCCTAGCTACCTCCTTCACACAGGGCTGGAAGGCAGGAGAGAGGAGGAGACACAGGCAGGGCAGAGCTGCTGGGGAGGTGAGAAGGGCTGAGTAGTCAGCAGGTCCCATGGAGGACTGGGGGTGAGGGGCTTCTGTGTGGACGGAGGCGGAAGAGATAACGGATGAGGAGGCAGTGGCAGGAGGGAGAGACGCCACTGCGGCTGCGTGAGGAGGGGAAGGAAGCAACGGGCCACCTCCAGTCGCCTGCCCTGCCTGCCCCCAGGCCTCCCTGTCCCTACCCCACATGACCTCTTGCTGTCTCTCCTCTTGGCCTTCCTTGGGGTCTCCCTCTCAGGGACCGGAGGCCACCCTGCAGGGGGGAGGGCACAGGGCAGTGAGCACAGCTGGAAGTGGAGTTCGGTGGTTGTGCGACCCACCTCATCCTGTCTGCCCTTGGTCGTCTCTCCTGCCCCGGTGCCCCCTGCACTCCCTGCCCCCAGAGCCCGAAAGCTCCCACTCTTCTCCCCAGTAGCAGGTAGAAGGATGAGACCCAGAGGATGTCCACACACTGGCTCCCCACACCTGGGAATATGCTGTGTTCAGATGTGATTAAGTTAAAGACCCTGAGGTGGGGAGATGGGGAGATGATCTTGGGTTATCTGGATGTGTCTGATGTCAACACAGGGTGCTCCTGTGAGCAGAGATGAGAGGTTGTTAGCAGAGGATGGAGTACGGTGATTTCTGGCCTTGAGGGTGGAATGAGCCAAGAGTCCTGCCCCTCCCCCACGGCAGGCTGTGCACATCCCTGCTGCGTGAGTGACCCTACTGAGAACTGGAGACGGAATGGGACTCTGTCCTGGGGATCCCATGTCCCACAGCAAGGTCAGTTTTGGTGTCCTGGATGGCCCCCCTCTGTTCTCAGTTGTCAGGTTGGCCAGGACCTGGGTGGCCGGGCAGGAGGCCATGAGAATGTGGAAGGGCTGGAGGACTAGCTCAGAGCCCACCCAGAACAGGGGACACGTGATTAAGGCAAGTGAGATTATCGTGACACTTGGCTCTCGCTGAGATCCAGGGCTCGGTGCCTATTGTCCAGTTCAGGTTACTGAGGCCTGGAGACATGGGGCTTCCTGCGTTCTCAGCGGGACATCGTCCTATTTGGTTCTGGGCCACATGGCTGGTTGGCTGCCCAGGCCACAGGAGGGTCTTAGGCCCTGATACGAGAATCTCGTGGGTCTTCCACACCCTGGTTCAGAGCGTGACCTGCGTCCGTCCGAGCACTCTGGCTTCCCATGGGTGGGAATATGCTCAGAGGGGAGAGAGGAGCCAGCGGGGAGGAAACCGGCATCACGGAATCCGAGGGAGGAGGCGGGTCTAAGACAAGAGAGATGTTCAGGAGACGATGTTGACAGAAATAATCAGGGTGCAGCATGTGGCGTCTTCAAGAAAGCACCACTGGTGAGGGTGACAGAGAGGCCACGTGCAGGCCCACGTCCACTGGGTACATATCCTGTGGGGTCCCTAGGGACATTCTTCACACCATTCAGAGCCAGCAGAATGCCCTTGTTTATACCTTAAAATACTTTGCTCAGTCTTAAATTCATGCCGGTGGTGGAGGCAGAGCCCTGCCCCCTCCTTCTGAGGTGAGTGGGCCAGTGATGAGGCACAGCCTAGCCTGTGCCCACCGGCCTGGGCCGTTGCTCTCCCTGGCTCGTTCAGAGCCCCCCCACCCTGTTTCTCAGAGAATTGGGTCTAGGACTCCCCAGAAGCCTCGACTCTCCTCCTCTGCCCTGCTGCACTGCCTCCGGAAGCAGGCTCGGTCCCTGTCACTGCCCAGAGATAGCCCTGGAAAACAGGGCCCCTCAGAGCTGTTGTGTGACTCCCTGGGGTCAGCTCCACCCCCTCAGCTACCACCCAGGGTTGGTTGGGACCTTCCCTTCACCAGCAGCCCCTGGCAGCCCCCTCCACAGGCCTGGTTCTAGGGGTCTTGGAAAGGCAGAGGGGACGTGTCCCCCAGGCTCCCAGAGTGAAGCTATTGCATCAGCTCAAGGGCCAGGCTCCTACTGGGTGGGCCTGGCAGTTCTGATGTATCTTCAGGAGAGCCAGTGACCTGATCCCTCTCTATCTGACCCCCGGATCCATTCCTGTCCTGCTCAGCAACTCAGGTCCCCATGGGCATCATCCCCAGTGACTCAGCCTGTGGACAGTTCCGGAAAGAGATAGGCAGGAGCAGATGGGTAAGGAGTGGTCCTCTCGCCCTGCCCTGAGGTGCTGGTTCTGTTTGTCCTCCATGGCTCCTGCGGCCCATGTGCCCATCTTGTCCAATCCTGTTCCCCATTCTGAGACAGCTGTGGCTGCCTGTGGAGAGTCTGTCTCCAGGGGCTGTGATGGTCCTGCCCTCGTTTCTGTAAATAGTCTTCATTAATTCTCCAGCTCAGCCTTGGAGTGCAGTTCTGGCTTCTACTGGGAACCTGATTTTTCAGGTGGCATCAGGTGATTAATTTGATGTGTTTAATTACTAAAAGGACATCATTTCTCTTCCACCTTGCTCACCACCCTTCCTTTCATGCCTGCCTAAAGCTCCATTCCTGCAGTCTTCCCACTCACCCCCATCCACATCCAGTCCCCTTTCCAGAACTCCCAAGCTGCTGGTGAGGCGGCTCCAGGCGGCGTGGCAGAGGCTGGGCCACAGCCTCCTCAGGCTCTTCTCCTGTGGGGCCTTGGGCCTCTGGGCCTGTTGTCCTCCAGCTGTTCATGGACCTTTGGCTTACCAGCCCTGGGCACACTGGCTCTGCCCTAGCCAGGTCAGGCAGAACAGAATCATTTTCTATCTGATGCTAGCCGTGGTGCCCTTCAGTGCTTCACTAGCTTAGAGCTAAGCGTTGCCTCACTGGCGGCCCCTGGGCACCACCTTCACACTGGGGCAGGTCTGGGCTTCTGAGATGGGTTCGTGGTGGGCTCTGTGGCTCAATGTCACTCCAACCACCTGCTGACTTCTGGAATGCCTCTCCTCCCTAGATTCCAGAACTGTTTCTCCTCTTCCATAAGAGCTGGCTTTCAGGGTGGATGAGCTCTGGCCTCAGCTCTGGGCCTGGGGACCCGCCTGCCGTCCACGTGTGGGACTTCTACACTGCTGCCTGAGCAGTGAGCTCTGCCTTTGGAGACAGACTATGCTCCTGCTGGGTGGTGTCAGATCCCCTGGGACCAACCAGAATATAATGAATCTACCCTCCCAAATCATAATTGACCTTTGGTGTGGGTGGGCAGTCCCTGGGCCCCTTGGTCCTCTATCCCCCCAAGCACAGGCCATGGGGACACTCTGGACACAGCAGACCACGTGGGTCCTGGGGTACCTGGACCAGCACAGGCAGGGCTGGCACGGTGGGCCCTGGCATCCTGCTCAGTCACGACGAGGGACAATAGAGCTGCCAGCAGGGCTGGTGCCGCCCAGGGGGCCAGTGTACCTACCTCCCGGCCTTTCTGCACGGGAAACAGCCCCCAGGTAGCCCGTGGCTCGAGGGGGCAACCTTTCGTCAGTCATTCAACATTCACACTCATGACGTCAGACTCTGCCAGGCACTGAGGACAGCGTGGTAAAGAACTGTCACCTGCCTTTGAAGACCGTGGGAGAAGCCGAGGAGACATTGGAAGTCACCTTTGCAGTTCTGGGCCCCCCTGAGGCTCGCAGCGTGCTGGGTGCCTGGCCTCAGCATCCACCCTCCCTGTGGAGTGGCAGGTGGGCCGCTGCAGGGATGAGGTGAGAGGCTTGCAGAAGTGAAAAGCTGCGTCCAGGGGTACTGTGAGCAGTAACAGGGCAGGGCAGGATGGGAAACATTTGTCTGCAAGTCCCAGGGCCCAAGGACGCCCTGCCTGACCTACTGCAGATTGCCCAGTAGCATGGCAGGCCCTGGTGCACCTGCTGGTGCTGGGCCCTGCCCTGAGCATGGAGAGCAGCAGCTGGGCACCTGGTGCAAGCCGCCGAGTTAGCATCCTGTCCCTCTGCCCCGAGGTCGTCCAGAAAGTGGACCATTAGCCATTATCCCTCAGGGACTGTCAGGCCCTGGTGGGGGCTGAATCTCTCACTCCCTTCTTTCTGGTCTCCAAGCCAAATACCAGCCCAAAGAAGAGGTTCAGTCCCACTGGCTGACTGGATTTCCCGAGGCGCCCTCTGTGGGGTACATCCTACTGGCCTGGGCAGCAGCTGTTTCTCACCCCGATATTGTGAATCAGGGACCATGTCGTGAGGCACTGACAGTGTGTAGAGGGACTCTCACTGCTAAGTCCAGCTCCTCTGAATAGAGACCGCCTGCTTCCAGGCAGGCGCAAGTTCCTTCTGCTGCCCGCGGCCTTCCTGGGAGCAGGTGGGTGTGGCCACTGGACCTGGAGGCTGGGGATAGGGAACTCCTGCAGGTCTCCCTTCCTGAGCCCTCGCCTGGTAGTTCACTGACTTGGCCCAACACACTGTGCCCTCATCGTGACTGAGCAGGATGCCAGGGCCCACCGTGCCAGCCCTGCCTGTGCTGGTCCAAGTACCTCAGGACCCGCGTGGTCTGCTGTGAATCACACACATCATAAATTTTCCCTGACGGCCCCGGCCCTTTGCTCAGTGTGTAAAGGTGGTTGTGAGTCACCTGGGGAGGCCTCCTGATGGGCAAAGTCCTCGTCTGCCCCTGGCCTGGTTTCCCTTTGGCATTATTGGTCATGTGACTTCTCCTTTCCAGGAAAATGGAACCACAGAGTCCTACAGAATGGATAATCAATTTCAATAATAAGTTAAATGGGTTTGCTTTTGTTTCCAGAAAAACTCCCACTGAGAGAAAGATTTTTAAAAAGACTCCTGGGTTGTGTTTTACTTCTGAACTTGGGCCTCCAGCTGCTTCTGAGCTAATTGAGTATAGAGCATGACTAACCAGGGGCAGGAGTCTTCCCCACACCCACCAGCATGCGGCCTGCGGCCGGAGGCTTGGGACAAGCTCCAGCAAATGCTCAGGACACGTCACGGCATCAACATCTCTCCAGCTCCTGTTCAAACGTCATTTCAGAGCCAGGCTGCTTCCCCTAGAAATAGAATCTGTGGCTTCCAAGGTGAAACTTCCCAGACCTTAGTCGTCTAAATGTCCCAAAGATAAACCAAGAAACTTATACCATTGAGGGACTAACGCTGGGTTCTGTAGCCTTCTGCAACATGCCAGTCTCTGCCACCACGAGCAGGTGTCCTGCTCACCACTATGTCTACAGGATTTAGCACAGAATGTTGTACATGACGTCCACTACTGCTTTCTGGATTTCAGATGGTCAACTCTCTAGTTTGAAGATGTATTTCTCAGGGGAGGCCAATAAGGTCTTGGAGGGCAAGGTCATGCCCCATGCACCTTTGCCTGTATTTTGCTGGCACACTCACTCTGAACCATGCACACTCGGTACACACCAACAGAAAGACCATCATTTACGTGCTGTCGCCAAGCTTCCCAGGAGGGGTCCATCTTCTTCGTGATGAAGTCCTGAATGCGCCAGTTTCCCTTTGATAGGTCCTCAAAGCACCTGTAAACATCTGTGCGATGTGATTTCTCAGAGAGTTCACAGAGCTGTAACTGGTGGCTATTTCTTTGACTGAGAACTAGATGAAGTCATTGTTTTGTGTTAGAGGCCGTGTGTGGTGAGACAGGAGACTCACGCACAGCGCTCATGCTGGGAGCTGTGCGCCGGAAGGGGAGAAAGGCATCCTTTGTCTGCTGTGTTTTGCTCACTCACCGAGTGGAAAGGTAGGAAAAATCAGCTGTGCTACTTAAATTATTACATTTTCTTTCTTTTTGTACCAGGACAACAGAGTTGAAGTGATCTGAATGAAATTCATGGATGATGTATCTCTGCGGTAAGTGCTCAGTTTAGATCTGCTGATTGGTGCAGGGAGGAAGTTTCCTGTTGGCTTCCAGGAGAAACATTTCTTAATAACCCACCACCCACCCAACCCACTAACCCACCAGCCAGTGAGGCAGTCCCCCGCTGGGTCTGGAGAGGCTCACTGAGGAGGGCACCCAGTACTGCTGATGGACAGGGGCCAGCCAGGGCGCTGGAAGGAAAGGCCCCCCACCCTGCGCCCCGCAGATCTCCACCCGCCTCTGTGCTCACTTTCCCTCGGTCCCCTGGGTCTTCTCCCCTCACACCCTCCGTGGCAGCCCCAGGGGTCAGGTCTCGTGGCAACCTGTCTCGTTTCTTTGGGATCTGTGGTTTTTGCAGTGAGATGATGTCACTGTTGGGCATGACGAGGACAGAGGAAGAGGAGGTTGAGGGGAACGCAGATCCATCCAGGCAGGGACACGATGAATGTCACATGTCCTGGATGCCCCTGTGGGGCGACCATGACTTAGAATTAAGCAGACATGGGTCTGAGCCCCGGAGGGAGCCACACAACAGCTGTGTGACACTGGACCTTTTCTTAGTCTCAGCTTCCTCCTCTGCAAAGAGGGAAGAATAAAGCTCACGTTACAGGGTGGTGTTGTATAGAGGCGATGGAAGTCCCACCTGAAAAGTGCTGGCAGGTGGCCCGTGCCTGGTCTTCACCTCTAGCTCCTTCTCTTCATCCTGTCCTGCTGAGTTGCTCTTGTCCTCAGTTCCCTGACCTTCAGCGTTTATTAAGCATCAGCGTTCCTGGAATGCGCTAGGTGCTGGAGGCACAGAGAGAATGGGACTGTACCTTCAACAGGTGAACACACAAGCGGGAACATTCCCAGGGCATGCTGGATAGTAAGCTAAGCCATCTCCCTCCACCTCTGCTGCATGGACACACCCGTGCACCCCTTCCTCCCATTGGGATGCTTTAATCTGCCACAGAGATGGGGAGGTCCTTTCGTCTCCCAGGCCTGCAGTTGGCCACGTTTGAGGTCTCCCACACTTCAGCATCTTTGTCTGCGTGGACTGGCTGTGCGTGGTGGGCCCTCTGCCTCCAGTTCAAGCCTGCCCCTCCTGCTCCACTCCACCTGCTCAGACACAGTTACCTCCTCGGGGCTGCGGGCTGTTCCTGAGTCTCCTGGTCCCGGCAGAAGCTGCTCCCCCTGCCTGTATTTCTCCTCCTACCACACATCTCTCAAGCCCTAGTCAGGTTCCCACCTCCTCCTGGAAGGCTCCTGGATGTCCACAGTCAGTCAACGTCCCCTCCCATTCCTGCCTCCTTTGCAGAACTCGAAGATTTGTGTACATTTCCAAATCAATAGGCTTGGCTCCTCCCAAGCAGGGACCAGATTTTGTTCATCTTTGCAGCCAATGCGGGAAGTCCAGGGAATCCAGGAGCCTGAGGTTCCACCAGGGCAGTGGGTAGCCTGTGTCTGCCCTCTCCAGCCTGTGTGAGTTGGAGGCAAGACTCAGTCCTGTGCGTTTTCGTCCTTGGGAGTCCTCAAACAGGGAGACTTGGGAACCACGTGCTGAAAAATATGTTCATCTAAGTGATTGAACAAATGAAAAATTGCCTTTATTTTAACCAAATTTGCCCCATTTGTTTATTTATTTGTTCGTTTGTTTTTTTAGTTAAGTGCTAAGAATCTTTCTCTCTTGGGAGGCTGTTTTAAATAGAAGGGGGTTTATTTATAACTTGCTGCCCAGAGTTTCTTGGAAGGACAAGTACAGGGGTTTGGACAGAGTGGTGATGAGAGCCTACCCAAGCTGTAGTAGCTCTGGGGGGACAGCTCTTCCTGCTGGCACTGTCTGCCGCACAGAGACACTGCCCCAGCACTTTATTAAATGCCCAGTTCCCGAGTGGGGTGGCTTCTTGGTGGAGGCTGGACCACAGGTGGAACCTGTCTCCATGGGATACAAGGAAGGGCATCTCTGGAACTCTGACTTCTGCTGTCCAAAGCAGGTGGTGTGGCATGGCAGGGCTGCAGCTGGCCCCATCCTCCCTTGTGGCTCTGCCATGTCCAGAACACAGGAGGAGCCAGGGAAAGAGACAGATAATAAAAAAACAAAGTTCAGCTTCTTATTTAATCAGGGCATGATGGCTAGCAGAGTGGAGAGTGCACTGTCTTTGTAAACTGGTCAGCTGCCCCTCTTACAACCAAGGAACCAGGTCCTCCCTCCTATACCTGCCTCAACTGTTTGTCTCTGGGAGCCCAGGAGCCTCCCTGCTAATGCAATTCCTGTCTCCAGTCCCGCCCCTTCAATAACTCTTACTAGACAACCTCGGAAATTTTTTAAGAATGCAAATCTGGCCAGACCCTTGTGCTGTTAGCAGCACACTGCGTGTCCCTGTGAATCGGGGCTCTCCCTGGCTCTCCCCGTCCTTCACTCACACGCCATCCACAGCAGCCCCCCTGGCCAGCCACACCGCACAGCTCCCGGCCTGTGCTCTCAGAACGCCGTGCTCTGCGTTCTGTTCTTTCGTTTCCCAGCCCCATCCAGTCCTTGTGCTGTCTGAGGTCTCTCTTGAAAACCCCAAACAGAGATAATCATCCCTCTTTATATTTTTTTCTATGCTTCAAATGTCCTCTTGTTACCAGATGTCACTGGGGATGCTAAGTACTTGTTTACAATGCAGCTGTATCTTGTATAGAGTTTGGTTCTAAAGTCACCTAGGAGGTGAAAATTGCTTGTAATCAAAATTACCCCTGAAATTCCCTTAAGTTGCCCGTGAAGGACAGTACACAGGGTCTGAGGAGGATTGACCAGTTGTTCTGACCTGGCTGACCAGTGCTTTGCTAAGGCCCTGGAAAGTCTGAGTTTCCTCATGGATGTGGACAAAGCTGTCACCTGCCTCCCCATTGCTTGGTCAACAGTCAGGAGAACTAGACCCCGTGCTCCCCTGAGGCCTTGGCGGCCTCTGTCTGCGTCTCCTCAAGGGCACGATGGGTGAAGCCCCCCCCCTCCTCAGTTCCCGTCCCTCTCCCAAGCCACTACACATGAGGTCATCAGAAAATTAAATTGTCAAACTCATCCTAGAAAAAGTGCTACCTACCTCGGAGTGTCACTGCGGTCACCTTCCCTCCCTCACCGCCAAGTGTCACTGCAGCCACCTTCCCTCCCTCACCGCTGAGTGTCACTGTGGCCACCTTCCCTCCCACACTGCCGAGTGTCACTGCGGCCACCTTCCACGTGCTCCCATTGAGAAGCGGTGTTCCGACACCAATGCCTCGCCTGCCCGTCAGAGCAATTTTGGAATGGCCATTAAAGCTCTTGCCATGGGAGATGTGACAATTAAGTTCACAAACGCTTCCTTGACAAGGTGCTCTGAAGGGTGGACCATAGTGACACCCTGCAGTGAGATGTCCAGCACTTTTCTAGGACGAGTTCTTAACTTAATTATCAGATCCTGTTAGTTTGGTGTGCGTTTTCTCTCTCTCTTAGACTCTACTTTCCCAGAGTATAAACGATAAGCTGCTCGTCTTCAGTGGTCTTTGCTGTTGGGAAAACACTCTCTGAGATCAAGGCTGCCTTGCACTGGACAACTGCATCCGGGGCCTGTGAGGCCACACTGCACTCCTGTGCGTGGGCTGTGCAGAGCTGTGGTGAGGGTGGCCGAGAGCGGGCAGAGCTTCCCGCACATGCATTCTCTGCAGCTGTGTTACAGGAATGCTCCATGCAGTTGTTACCACTCTAGGCTTTATCCCCCACAGTCTAACTTTCAGGAGTCTATATGATGCTCAGGGATGCAGGTCACTGCAGCACCATTCGGGAGTCCGCATGATGCTCGGGGTGCATGTCCCTGTAACACTCCCCTTCAATTCCCTTGTAATTAGTGTTTCCGGACACATGCTTGCAAAAACATGCTGTGAATATTCTTTCTACGCATTTGCAGTCCTACTCCTAAGCCTCTCAGAGAATGATCCTCAACCTCTAGGGAAAACGACCCTGAAGCTCAGTGACAGCAGGAGGGGAAAGCTTTGCTGAGCCATCAGTCACTGGGTGTTTACTCCAAAGGTAGAAGCCGAGACATTCTGTCCACTGCCTTTTCTTGCACCCGCTTTCTACAAAGAAAGAGGTGGCTTCCCACATGGGGAAATGGCAGGCTGTGATCTTCTCGAGACCCCAGAAAAGAGCGTGTCTCCAGGAGCAGGGGCACTGGGGCCAGGGCACTGGGTGGGGGAGAGGGCGTGGGTGCTCAGGGCTGTGACCACCAGGGTCCCCGAGTCCATCTCCAGGAGCAGGGGCACTGGGTGGGGGAGAGGGCATGGGTGCTCAGTGCCGTGACCTCCAGGATCCCCGAGTCCATCTCCAGGAGCAGGGGCACTGTGGCCAGGGCACTGGGTGGGGGAGAGGGCGTGGGTGCTCAGTGCTGTGACCTCCAGGATCCCTGAGTCCATCTTCAGGAGCAGGGGCACTGGGGCCAGGGCACTGGGTGGGGGGGAGGGCATGGGTGCTCAGGGCCATGACCACCAGGATCCCTGAGTCCATCTCCAGAAGCAGGGGCACTGGGGCCAGGGCACTGGGTGGGGGAGAGGGTGTGGGTGCTCAGGGCTGTGACCACCAGGAGTCCATCTCCAGGAGCAGGGGCACTGTGGCCAGGGCACTGGGTGGGGGAGAGGGCGTGGGTGCTCAGTGCCTTGACCGACAGGGTCCCTGAGTCCATCTCCACGAGCAGGGGCACTGGGGCCAGGGCACTCGGTGGGGGAGAGGGTGTGGGTGCTCAGGGCCGTGACTACCAGGAGTCCATCTCCAGGAGCAGGGGCACTGGGGCCAGGGCACTGGATGGGGGAGAGGGCGTGGGTGCTCAGGGTCATGACCTGCAGGGTCTCCGAGCCCATCTCCAGGAGCAGGGGCACTGGGGCCAGGGCACTGGGTGGGGGGAGGGCGTGGGTGCTCAGTGCCGTGAGAGATGAGGCTGGCAAGGCCTGTGTGAATGGGCAGAGCAGAGTTTCTGATCCACCCAGACTCGAACTTGTTTATTCCAAGTGAGGGGGCTGTGTGAGCTGAAATGTCACCATGGGAGCCAGAACTGGGGCCTCATTGGCATCTAGCTGGTGATAATGATTAGGGAAATAAACTTGTTTTCCCATACAGCAATGTACCCAGGCTTTGCAGGGTGGCCCTGTCTTCCCAGTGCACGCTGCTGTGTTCTCACGGTGATCTCTGAGCTCAGGTCACCCCAGACTTGACATATTTCCATTATGACTAGTTTATATTCTCACCCTGAGGTTTGATAAAAGTACTGAATCAATTGTTTTTAATTATGTCTACCACGTGTGCTCGATAATGGTGTAAAGCCCGACAGTGTGGCCGCACTCAGCATGCGCCATGATCACCAGGGTTTCCTTCTTATTCAACTTGTAAACTACTCTTAAAGGAGCCATTTTTCCTTGATTCAATTGTTGTCCCCCTCAAGGGCTCTGTTCCTTGTCCTGTGTCTATGAAGCGGGGCCCTGATGGGTGCTAATTGCGCAGTTTGGTTTCTGACCCTCAGGCCTAACGGCATGAGGTGGTGGCCGTGAGGTGAGTGGAGGGACCTGGGCAGAAGGCGGGTGTCAGGGTGTGCTCCTTCTGCCTGGATGTGTGTCCCTGGGCATGGGCGTGGTGAGGTGCTGCCTACAGGGCAGGCTCAAGGTGTGTACCCCTGTGTGTGCGCCCTGAGTGTGGGGACAGTGCACATAGGACTCAGGTGCCCCCATGCCTGGGACCCCTCCAGCTTCTCACGGGCTCTGCTTCTGGGCACCTCATGGGTCCTGAGGCTCCTCACCCTCCTTGGGCCCTGATGCTGCCTCCAGATTTCAGGGCAGGAGCATCCTGGCCCCACCTGCGTGTGGCTGTGCAGGCAGGTGTGTTCCCAGGGCTTGCTCTTCAGTGACATCACCTGAAAACACGTTGGTGCTGGAGCTGGAACACCTGGCTTCACCCACAGCTGTGGGACCCTGGGCAGTTTCTTGATTACTCTGGGCCCTGGGGGGGAAGATAATGGTCTCCAGATGTCCAGCTTGGTGCTGGTACCAAGGGAGCAGCACTCAGATCTTCTTCGAGTGCCAGTCTCCACTGCCCCCTGGACACTCTCCACCTGACTGGGGTGTCTCAACCCCAGCATAGCAGAAACAGAGCCTCCAGCTTCCCACGACGGGGTCCCCCTGAGACACAGAAGCCCTTGTCCGCCCAGCTGTTTCACCTGTCACCAGGCCCGTCCCTCCACCTTCCACTTTCTCCCTCCCAGGGGCCCTCACCAGGCCCAACATGGGGGACTAGAGCTCTGAGCAGCTCGCCCACCATCCTGACTCCACCTATGCCTGGCCTCCAGGGTTCACCCCATGGCTTGGTGCCTAAAACTGGCTCCTGACAGCCTGGAAGCAGCGGCTCAGAAAGTGGCTCCTGGGTTCCTGCTTGGGCTTGCCCTGAGCTCGCCAAGGGGCTGGGGGTTCTGCTCCCGGGAGGTGCCTCTCATGGCTGTTGCCAGAGGCTTCAGTGGTTCCTCACTGCTGCCGTGTAGGCCTCTCACTGGGGTGGCCCCAAGGTCCTTAAGGTTTGGCAGCTGGCTTGGGTGGGGTAGGTGGGGAGAGGCAGAAGAATCCCACCAGCTCCCAGCACACAGCAGGGGTTCTGCAAAGTGGCACAGGCAGGAAAGAGGTGGCCAGAAGGAGGAAGGAGACAGGGACACAGAGGTGAGCGGGGCCCGGGGATGCGTGTCCCTCCCACCTGTGCAGGCCTTGGGCCGGGAAAGAGATTTGGAAAGATAATTCGAATGTATAAATCCAATTCCAGGGCAGTTATTGACGTGCAGGGAAAGAATACATAAACGTGTGGCAAGGTGCGCACTCGATTAGCTCCTTGATTATTTATTTATCCCTAAGAAGCGCTTACTGGGGGATGACAAACATTTGTTTTATAGATGGAGCCCAGAGGACTGACCCTGCTGAGAGAAATCAGATTATTAGTGCTCTGACAATTGAGTTTACACAAACTTTTACTTCCAGTTATTAAGAAATGCACAGAATTTATATTCATGTGGCGCCACGATGCTCAAGGAGCAACCTGTCTACTCCCCGTGGCCCCTCCGGCCACTGCAGCAGGGCAGGCAGGGGCAGCGGGGTGCCTTCCAGGCGGGCGCCCCAACGCTCCCCCCAACCGCCTCAGGGGGCTCCCTGCCCATGAGCACCTGTCTGCTCAGGGACGTTACTTGCTACATTCTGAGTGGGTTAGCCCAGGACGAGGCAGACCTGCCCTCCCCAGCAGGCAGGACATGATTGTCCCAGAACAGAGACACCCAGCATGGCCAGCCCAGCCTGGGGACACAGAGGAGAGAGCTGAGACTCCAGCAAAACTGCACACTCCCCTCCACCAGGAACAGCGCTGCCCTCCCACGCCTGTTCACTTTGGTGCCCTTTGAGTGAAATTAATTCTTAATAATATCATTTACTAAGCTCAATAGATCCAAAATACTATGATTTCAATAAGTAACCAATACAGAAAATTGATTGAACCATTTGAGATTCGTTTTCTTCAAAATCAGTCTTTGAAGCCCAGAGCGTAGCTGCACTTTCAGCACATCCCAGGCAGACAGGACCGCAGACTCCAGAAAGGACTGAGAAGGAAGTGTGGGCAAGTGGCCAGCGGACCTGAAACGGCAGGGTCTCTGGACTCGGAGAGGCAGGGAGGGTGGGAGGACGGCAGGGCTGCACAAGGAGATGGCCAGAGTGGTGTGAGGCAGGTGTGGGGCCCCAAGGATGAGCCCGGGAAATGCCTCAGATTGGAGGTGATCAGTGCGTGTTCTGCTCCAGAGAGAACAGACTGAGCCCAAGTGGAAGGAAAGAAAACCCTAAAAAAGGAAGGAAATAATGAAAACAGCTCACGTCGCTAAGTGGGAAAAGAAGCTGGGGACCTAGGTGTTCCCAGTGCCCCGATTTTACAGTGAGAGACTCGAAGCTCCGAGTGCTGGTTACAGGAAACGGTTGCCCCTGGGTGTGGAGGAGAAGGGGACATGGAAAAGGAGGGAACAGGGAGGACTCAGGAAGGTACAAGAAAGGGAAGAAGATACGGAGCTGAGTCACAAACAGAGAGGATCAACAAGACCCAGGGCTGGTGCTTTGGAAGCCTCGTCATCTGGAGAAACCTCCGGCAAGTTGGCTCAGAAGCAAAGAGAGGAGAGAGAGGGGACGTGTCTCTGTGAAGCTTGGGCACGTCCGAGGGAACAACCACTGTGCACATCTTCAATTCATCACTGCAAAGACGCGGCAGCCCCGGCCACGATCTCACTTTCTGGTCTCACTTTCCCTCCCTCAACCATGCTGAAAGCAGTAAGTGGAAACTTTCAGAAATCAACACTTCGTAAGATTTCAGCTGCATGCAGTTCTGCGCAGGTGATGAGACGCATACTATCCCTGTCTGCACTGCCACATCCTGCCCAGAATCGCCCTTTTCTCCAGCACGTTCACGCTCCACCCTCTGGTCACTGGGACCACCCCAGTCATCGGACTGAAAATCACACAGTGTAGCTTCAGGTTCAAACATCCAGGGGGGTCTTGGGAAGGGGACAAGGGGGCGACAGTGTCTGTATCTGTTACCTGGAAACCGGGGCTCTCAGTGTCTATACACAAAAGAAGCTCCACAGATTCAGGAAACATCTATTCAGGTGCCTGTCCTTATTATAGAAAAAAGAAGACACAAACCAGAAGTTCACCAAAAAGGGAATGAATCCATAAAGTTTGGCCAAGTGCCGTTAAGATGAGTGAATGTAAAAGCAAGTGTCCATCTCAGAATCGATCCAAAGTAAATCTCCACAACGTGCTGAAAACACGATAGCGTGTTTACGGACGTGACGTGTGCAGCAAAGTACAGAATGATAAAGGTTCAGGACCCGGCGACCTAAAAGGACAGCAGGGGCTGGGAGAACAAAATGGGCTTCACTGTGGTAACGATATTTCTCATGCAAAAACAAGAACAAACCTTTTCAGAAAATTCTGAAGCAAAAATCTGTTAGACTAACAAAGCTGGGGTGGGGCACCTGAGTGGGCCCTAGAGCTGCTCCAGGGCCCAGCCCAGCTTTTGGACCCTACCTGCTGACCCATCTCTGGCCAGGTCCCCTGAGCCTCACTGGACCAGGCCTTGCCCTTTCCCTGCCTAGTCCAGTTTTAGCAAAGACCCTGCTCAGCTGGTTACGGGGCATGTGTCCGCCGAGACGTGTCATCAGCCCCCTCTCCCTTCCTTGGTGTCTGCTCACCTTGGCCTGCCTCCAGCAAGAGTCCCAGAGGCCTGTTTAGCACAAGCCCCCTGTCCTCATATCTGACCATGCCCCTCCCACTGACCACCCCTCCTCTGGACCTCCCTGCTGGCTGGTGGCAGAGCCCTAGGTGCCCTTGTGTGTTCAGAATTGAGTCAGTCTCTCTCTTCCAGTGCAGCAGGCTTGACTAGGGTCTGTCCTGCCATTTTTAACAAGTGTCTGATGCGTGATTTTTCTATTGCAATGTGGAGGGCACAGAGGACAAGGTGGGGGCAGTCAGAGCGGGGGCGGGAGAAAGCCTTTGCAAGCAGAGCCAGTGGCATTTCCTTTAAAGACCACACGGAGTGCCTGGTCTTGTGTTAAATGCTCAGAAGCTTCCAGAAGAAGCAAAATCAGGCCTTTCTTCTGAGGACCTGAGGAACCACCTGCCTGGTTTTGGGAGAGCCCTGAGCTGGGCTCACAGATTCCCTCAAACTCCCCCATCTTACTCGCCCAGGCCTCAGTTTCCCCAGGTGTGCAGTGGGCAGTCAGGAAGGTGGCTGATGTTTTCTGTGTGTTGCTGGCCAGTGCCTGGCAGCCTCATGGGCCTTGAAAGCACAGCAAAGTAGCAGTGAGAGGGCTGCAGACTCTGGCCGTGGCTGTCAGTGTGTCCCCCCACACAGTTAGCAGTGGGGCAAGGCTGCCGTCATTTACAGACCAGGGCTGGTGTTCAGGGAGGCAGAGAGTCCTGCTCAAGGTCACAAAACCACTTAGTGGTGGGAGGCTGGCTGGTCTGCAGCCCAGTCCCCTGGGAGCCGGCCTTCTTATCAGCCACCCGGCAGATGTGCTCAGACCCCTGGCTCTGCTCTTGCATCAGGCTGGCGTCTGACCCTCCAAGTCCAACCACCTCTCTCTGTAACTGCATCAGAATCCTTTATCCCTTCTGAGCTCTGACCCAGAAAAACCCCATTTGTGGAGCACAAAGCTTGCTGCCTGCTTAGAATTCACGAGCACATAATCACTCCCTTTGGACACCCAGTGCCTGGGGTGGAGAAGGGGGAGGCCTGGCCAGCAGGAACCAGCCCAAATGGGTTGACAGTGCAGGAGCGCACAGGCCCGGTCCCTCCGTACCTGGATTCTGCGACGCTCTGGACCTGGCACCAGGCAGGGTTTGTATTCCTGCTCTGAATAAATAAAAGATGAAGCCTCAGAAGAGAAATGGCCAGGGCCGTGGAGGCTGCCCATCCCAGGGAAATATCTTGGAGCTGAGCAGGGACTGGGCATAGCCGGGCAGGGACTCAGAGGCAGAGGGCTTCAGGGAAAGGGACAGTTATCACAAGTTCTGAGGGAGCCAGAGAGGCAGTTTCGAGTGCTGGCCCCACTCTTAGAGGCCATCTGGAAATCAGGTGCAGACAGTGTGCCCAGGAGAGGGTCTCAGGTCCTGAAGACCCACGGAGCCTTGCTGAATGGCAAACGAGTGCTGTGGGCCAGTGGGCTGGCACCTCCAGACAGGAGACAAGTGCATGCCCTTATTTTCTTAGCACTTCAGGAATCCTGGCTCCTGCCCTTTACTTATGAAGCCCCAGGAACCCTTGCTAAGCATGAGTGAGAATTCCAGCAGGGCAGACCTGTGCTGGGAGCTGAGAGCACATGGATGACCAACCTGGGCTTTTTCATGAGGGCTTCCCTGTCCAGAGAGGAGGATAGACTGGGACCAGAAGTGGTCAGGGGCCAGGTGAGTGTATGGCAGAGCCAGGGAGCTCTGAGTTCAGAGATAGAGGGGGCTTCAAAGGGGAGGTGGACACTGGCCTAGACTGGAGAGTCATTTTGTCAAGTCTCTAAAGTGGAAAGGACATTTCAGACAAAAGGGCCAGATCTGCAAAGGCCAGGACTGAGGGGTGGTGTTGGAGTCTGCAAATAGAATTGCTTCCTTTATAAGGGCACCGATCCCATTCATGCGAGCTCCACCCTCTTGGAAGGGACCCATCACCTCCTGAAGGTTCGTTTCTTAGTACTGTTGCTTGGGGATTAAGTGTCAATGTAAATTTTGGAGGGGTCACCATCATTCAAACCACGTTAGAATACAAATCCCCTACAGGATGCCTGGAACAGCTACTGAGGACTCTGAAAGTGAAGTGCTGAAGAAGTACCAAGGCAGCAGCCAGGGTCTATTTCATTTTCCTCAGATGTTGTGCAGACTGCTCTTGAAGGCGGTGTGAAATATAGACGTAAACACCAGTTACGGAGAAAAAGTGCCTCCAGAAGAACCTTGGATTTCTGTCCTGAGGAATGGGATGTGTACCCAGAGTCTGAGAGATGGGGGAGCAACTCTGCTTCGTTGTCTTCCTTTCTATCCACTTTCTCTCCCCGTAGCCCTCTGGACAGTCCCTGTAGAGCACAGCAGAAGTGGAGGGCCACTCCTCCCTCTGGCCAGAGGTGCTTCTCAGATCAGTGGAGGGAACTCCTGCTGCTCCTTTTCTTCTCTCTTCCTGGTGTTTGACCCAGACACAATGTTGTCTCGGAAAACAAATGGCAGAGCAGAAACGTGGCAGGTTTCTGGCTCACAGGCTGCAGAAGAAAGCTCCAGACAACCCAAACCTGTTGGGGAAAATCGTGAAGAGGCAGGAAATCCCGGAGCTGTCCTGTAAAATGGTGTCTGAGGACACCTTCAAGCTGTGTAGGAAAGGATCTGGCCTTAAATAGCCCAACAGAGGCCTTGAGGGCTGATTGTCCAGGTCCCAGGTGGTTCACACTGGACAGAGCTCAATAGCACTGCAAACGCTTTGAGAACTGAGCTGACCCTGAGACCACGCCTGGCGCAAGGAGGTTCAGAACTTTGCTCTAAGCATGACTGATTGACTATCTACTAAACAAAACCATCACCATTATCCATAGGATTGAAACAAGACTCAGAGAGTCTCCTAATATAATATTTAAAATGTCCAAGATATAATTCAAAATTAATTGGTATACTAAGAACCATACAAAGAAAACTTGTAAGTAAAAGTCCATCAACAGACACTTACAGCAATAGGACACAGATGTTGCAATTATTATTAAAACACTTTAAAGTATCCATGAAAGCCATGCTCTACGAAGTAAGGGCAAAACTCTGGAAGTAAACAGAGGGACAGGAATTCTCAGCAATGAAATGTAATATTTAAAGAAGAGCCAAGTGGGAGTTTTAGAACTGAAGAACATTATGACAGAATCTTAAAATATTTCCAAGTGGGCCCAATAGCAAATTAGAAATAAGAGGAAGAGTCAATTGGAGGATAAATCAACGGAAATGATCCATTCTAACCATTGGGAAGAAGAAATATTGAAAAAAAGGGAATGGAATCCAAGGACCCCCTGAGAAAATTACACAAGGACTGATAATTATGTCGTCAGAGTCCCGGACGGGAGAAGAAAGAGCATGATGAAGAAGAAATTTGAAAAAATACTAGCTTAAAACGTCTCACATTGGGAGAGAGACAATCCTATGCACTCAAGGGCCCAAAAATCTAAGGAATCTTTCACCAGAGAAAGAATAATAAAACTGCTGGAAAGTAAAGAAAAGATAAAAGGTATCCAGGGAAAGACACCGGCTAGCATGTGAGGAGGCAGCAACTCAAACCACCCCAGATATCTCCCAGGAGACCAGGAAGGCCAGGCGAGTGGAGCCTATAGCCTCAAAGTACTAGAGAAACAACTATGGACCTAGAATTCTATCTTCAGAAAAACAATTTCTTTCAGGAGTAAAGATGAAAACTTAAAAAAAATTGTTGCCAGTGGTCCTGCTCTAGTAGAAACATTGAAGGAAGCTTTTCAGAGGTAAGGGAAATCACGCCAGATGGAAACGGGAATGAAGGAAGAGCAAAGGAAATGGCGAAACCCAGTTAAATATAATAGACTATTCTTCTCTTAAATGCCTTAAAATAAGTGTGACCATGGTAAGAAAAATTGTAACATTGTTTGATGGAATTTTCAGTGATTATAACTGTGGTACATAATGCTACAGCTTAAACGATAAAGGAGCTTTATGATGCTAAGGTTTCTGTCTTATATGTGAAGTGGTAAAATACTAATTCAACTATGAAACACTGAGTGTGTACTTCATAATTAAGGGCATTCACTAAAATAAATACACGTAAAAGACACAGCAAAAGACTCAGTAGCTAAAATAAAATGATATACTAAAAATAAACTTAAAAGAATCCAATCAGAAGTGGGAAATAGAAAACAAAATAGAATGCAAATAGTTTAAATATGTGTGACTATTAAAAGACAGAAATTGGAAGTAAATCATAAAAGACAAAATGGTATGATTACATTTATGTGAAATATCTAGAGTAGGCAATTTATAGAGACTGAAAGCAAATGAATGGTTGCCTGGGGCTGGGTTGGGGAGAAGGCACCTGATGGGTGATGCAGAAGGAGTTTCTTCCTGAGGGGTGGAAAATATTCTAACACTAGATGGTGGTGATGGTTCCTTAAGTCTGTGAATATACTGAAAACCAAGCAAATGCATACTTAAATGAATAAATTTTATGGTGTTTGAAACATAATAAGACTGTAAAATAGATGAATTAGAAAAAATCTAATTAATAAATTATATTTTAAAAGGTTAACAAAACTGATTTAAAAAAGCACAATGACACGCTCTTTAAAAAGCTCACGTTGAGTACAGTGGTATGGGTGAGTTAAAAGTAAAACACTAGGCTAAGATATATCATGTACACGCCAATGAAAGGAAACGTGGTGTGGCTGTATTAACGCGGGAGACATACACTGAGAGAAAAGAGGGATTGGGGGGGGCATATCAGTCCACCAAGAATATATCACAATCCTGAGTCAGCTTGCATCTAAAAATGCAACTTCAAAATAAATAAAAACAGAGTTAACTGAAAGAAGAAATGGACAAATTGGCGATTATATTTGGAGACCTCAGCACTTCTTTTTCAGTAGTTCATGGAACAAATAGAAAACCTCCAATGATCTAGAAGAGGGAACAGCACCTCATCCCCATCAGCTGAGTGGATGTAAGTGACAACCAATAACAGAAGAAGGTTCGTGCTCTTCAGGTGCACACGGTCATTTTATGAGACCAAACTACCTTGACAGCAAAACTGGAGAAAGAGAGGACCAGGGGAGGATACTACTGAAGATCAATATCTTTCACAAAAAGTAATGCAACAAAATTCAGCAAATGAAGTCCAAGAATATGAAAAAATCCAAAAACAATAGATGCTGGTGTAGATGCAGAGAGAAAGGGACGCTTATGCACTGCTGGTGGAACTGCGCGTAGTACAATCCCTCTGGAAAACAGTACGGAGATTTCACAAAGAACTAAAATTAGACCTACTGTTTGATTCATTAATCACACTACTGGGTATTGACCCAAAGGAAAAGAAGTCATTTTACCAAAAAGACACCTGCTCTTGAATGTTTATTGCAGCACAATTCGCAATCACCAAGGTGTGGAACTGACCCAAGTGTCCATCAATTCATGAGAGGATTAACAAGATGTGGAGTTTGTACACCATTTATTTATCATTAAAAGGATGAATGAATGCCTTCTTCAGCAATTTAGGAGGAACTGGATGCCATTATCCTAAGCAAAGTATCTCAAGATCGGAAAAACGAACACCACATGTACTCTCCAATAAATCCAACCAACCAGTGGGCACACGAGTGCACAGAGGGAAGGGAAGTCATAGGAAGTCCAGCAAAGGGAGAAGCAGGGCGGGTACAATGACCACTATTCCAGTGATAGGGCGATAATTAGCCACGTATCAAGAACATCTGCACCCCCTTAATATTTGGGGGAAAAATCAATCAATGTAACTCACCATATCAAAAGATCAGAAACAAAAGCCATATAAAATAAAATAATTTTTTGCAAAAAAACACTTGAAGACACTCAACTCCATTCATGAGAAACACTGTTAGGAAATTAGGATGAGTCAGAAATTTTCTTAGCCTGATAAAGGACATCCTCTAAAACCTTATAGATAACATACTTATGGTGAACATCTCAGTATTTCTTCCTGACATCAGGAACGAGATAAGGTTGCACATTTCGCCACTCCCGCTCAACATCACTTTGAAGATAGGCAGTGCGTTGAATCAAGAAAAATACCGAACAAGGAAGGAAGAAATAAATTTTTACTATTCAAATTGTTGTGATTGTATACACGAAAAAAATCTCAAGGAATCGTTTAAACAGTTGCTAAATAAGTAAATTTAGCAAGGATGCTGGATACAAAGTGAACACAAAAATTACTGATATTTCTGCATACTAGCAATGAACCATTGGAGGCTAAAATTAGTGGAAATAATACTATTTAAAATAGTTTCAGACCAAATTAAATACTGGGCTATGATTCTAACAAACACATACAGAATTAGTATATTGAAACAGCAAACATATACATGAGAAAACAAGAAAGAGCTATATAAATTAGAAAAAATACCATATTCGTGGCTAGGAAAACTCAAATATAGCTAATACACAAATTCTTCCCAAATGAACCTGTAGGTTTAATGCAATGTCAACAAAAATTCCAGCTGTTTTTTGAGACATAAACTAATTAAAAATATATCTGAAAAACCAAAGGAAGTGGAGTAGTCAAAATAACTTTAAAAGAGAAGTATCGGTTTAGAGCAGAGGTTCTCAACCTTCCTAATGCCTTGACCTTTTAATACAGTTCCTTATGCTGTGGTGACCCCCCAACCATAAAATTATTTTCGTTGCTACTTCATAACTGTAATTTTGCTACTGTTATGAATCGTAATGTATATATCTGATATGCAGGATGTATTTAGGTGACCCCTGTGAAAGGGTTGTTCGACCCCCGCAGGGGTCACGAGCCACAGGTTGAGAACCACTGGTTTGGAGGAACAAAATTGATCAGGAGCCTTACTTCCTGATTTTATAAAGCTACAGTAATCAAGATGTGATATGGCAAAAGGATATATGTTGGAATCAAAGACGCTGAAAGGAAAGTACAGAAATGGACCCACATAGGTATACCCGATTGACTATTCAGAGCAGTGCACTGGGGAAAGAGTTCTCTTTTCAATAAATCACACTGAAACAATTGGGCATTCATGTTCAAAAAGTCTAGATTTAAACTTTGCACCTCACAAAATTAACTCACCAAGTGTCATAGATCTAAATGTGGACGTTCAAATATAAAATTTTTAGGAAGGAGAAATAGGAGTTATTATTTGTGACCTGTTAGGTGAAGAATTCCAAAAGCATGACTCATAAAAGAAAAAAAGAAAGATAAATAAAACTTCATCAAAACTAAAAAGCTTTGCTCTGTGACAGGCGTTGTTAAAAGAATAAAAAGCTACAGACTAGGAGAAAGGACTTTCAAATCAGATATTTGATAAAAGATCTCTATTCAGAATATAATAAAAATCATTGAAACTCCACCACTAGAAATAATCCAATGGAGAGAAAAGTGAGCCTAAGATCTGAACAGATGCTCCACCAAGGAAGATTCACAGAAGGTAAACAGTGCAGGAAGAGATACCCAGCCTTACCGGCCCCCGGGGGAAGGCGGATTAAAACCACACCTATTATAAACGCCAGCACTGACAATCTGACAGGTCTAGTGCTGGGGAGGGGAGGGACCGGAACGCACCCACAATGCAGATGAGAAACACAACATACTATACACACAGCTCCTCTGGGAAACGGTTTGGCAGTTTCTTATAAAGCTGAGCCTCCACCTACCACATGACCAGCAGTCCCTTCGCGGGTGTTTGCCGTAGGGAGCTGAGAGCTCCACTGTGTATGCTTCGGCAGCTTTCCTTATAATTGTGAAAATGTGGAAAGGACCCGGGTCCTTTAGCTGGTGGGTGAGGGAACTGCAGAGCGCTCAGGCGAGGAGACAGTGTGTGGCAATGAGCAATGTGTGACTGTCGATACGGGCCACGGCGTGGATGAATCTCAAAGGGTTCTGTGTGGGAAAGAAGTCGCCTCGCTCACGACTCCACTCACTTAGGACGTCCTCTCTGGAAAGGTGAAACTAGAATGGCAAAGAGCAGCTTGGTGGTTGCCAGGGGCCGGGTGGGTGTGTGCGCCATGTCTGTGAAGGGGCAGTTCCAGAGGGGGTCCTGGGGGTGACGAGCCTGTTCTCTGCCTCGGCTATGATGTGGTCACGTAAATCCTTGCACATGTTACATGTTAAATCTCATAGACCTGTATGGCAAAATGGTCAATTTGCTGCATGTCAATTTTTAAAATAAAAATTTAATGATGATGCGATGTCTTCTAGCTCATGGGTCTACAAAATGCTTGTTTCCATTCATCATTTTACTCATCTTTGTTCAAAAGATCCCACTGTATTCTTGTGGCATGAATGAACATTTGTGACTTCCCTGCCAAGTGCGGACACCTCCCTAGGCAGGGAGGGCACCTCCCTCTTCACCCGCCAGGGCCGGAGGCTTCCCTGTAGCTCACTGTGCCTTGCTGTGTCACAGATTCTGAGGGCCATGCTGAGCTCTATGGAGGCATCTTGACTGCGCTTTGGCAGCTGATAATGCTGACAATGTTCTTATGGGGACTCTGCAGAGACAGGACAAAAGTGATCTGCCCACATCTCCAGCTGGGGCTCCTTGTCTGAACGATGTTTTCAGTTTTTCCATCCCCTGACTTATCTGCCCAACCTCCTTCACACCCTGACTGGGAACCTTGAAGGGAGGAGGGCAGGGGCTGTGTCCAAGTCACCTCTGTGTCCCAGGGTCTGGGCCACACAAGGCTGTGGATGAGTGAGAGGAATGGTGCTCAGGAAAAGAATAGCCTGCAGGAGCTGGCGCTGTCCTCGGACCCCAAAGGAGAGAGCCCCGATGTTGGGACACTGTCCTCTCTGGCTTTATAAGGCTTAGTGGGCTCCATCAGGCTTGGGGATGGTGGTGTGCGGGCACCGTCTCCATCTGCTCTAGGCAGAGACAGCACGGTGAGGGTAGGGCTGTCTGTCCCTGCCCCAGCACGGGGAAGGGCTCCTGGTCGGCACTAACGAAAAGCTACTGTTACACTGGGTCGAGTGCGGTGAGGTGGACTTGATTCAGAATATCGACGTGGGTGCAGAGACCATGGCCATGGGACTTTGTAGTTCTGGAAAGAGAGCAGGCTCAGTCCTGAAGACAGAGTGGGCAAGTGGGAATTTGCAGAGTGGGGGTCAGGAGAGGGGAATGACCAGGAGGGAGCCTCAGGGCTGAGGGGGATTCTGGCTAACCCCACCTAGCAGGAGCTTGCTGAGGACAGGCCGGAGTGGCCAGTCCGCACCTGGGTGCTGAAGGTGGGAGGTTTCTGCTAAAATGACTCAGCAGGGCTCTTGCTAACCTTGGATTCTATGATGATGCACACAGATGGGCCTGGGAGAGGACTCCAGAGCTTGGCTAACACTTGTTCAGGCAGAGAATCTCTGTTGGGACATGTCCCCGCTGGATTCAGCCCTGCTTTCCCTCCAGCCCTACTAATGAAGTGCCCTTGTGCATCCTGGTGACTCTTCATGAAGCAGGAGTGAGGGAATAAATAAGCATGAAATAGTATTTTTACTAAATTTCTGCTCTCAGCCTGTGCAGTTATATCAACTTGTTAGTGGGCCTCTGGGAACGCCACAGTGCATACTGATGTCAGCTCATGCCAATTATGAGTCTGAGTGATGAAATAGCCTTGTATCACTTCACCAGTGCATGGGAACAGCAGGTGAATGCTATAGTTTATGATTTCCAATTATAAATCAAATACACTGAGTTCTTGCTTCTCTTAATAAAGGCTGTAAAAGCACTGAAGTGTGGACAGGCTTCTG
The DNA here is from genome assembly GCA_963574355.1 of Loris lydekkerianus. Lineage (NCBI taxonomy): Eukaryota > Metazoa > Chordata > Mammalia > Primates > Lorisidae > Loris > Loris lydekkerianus. The sequence continues at coordinate 40,065 of CAUYPK010112785.1, forward strand.
CCCAGGAAAGAAAAACAGGCTGAGTCTATGATCACCGGCATGATGTTTCGTTTTTGCCCCAGTAGGAGCGTTCCGTGCCTGGTAAGACATTTGGGAATATGTGCTGTGGTTGGAGCTGGAGGCCCTTGGACGTGCCTGGACAACACATCCAACCAACAGAGTTGTCTTGGGTCTCGGCCCCCTAGCTCATCCTAAGAGTGTCTGCGGCCCCTCCCTGTGGGAGGTCCCCCAGCAGAAGAGGTCAGGACATTTACAGCAGACCCTTGTGGGCAGAATCCCCACAGGAACAAGAGATGACGTGGTGCTTTGTGTTTTGGGGTGAGTGGGGGCCCAGTGGGAATGGGGGATGATAACAACCCTGTCCGTCTTGAGAGAATTTGGTCTTTCCTTTGAGCATCTTGACTCTGCCTGGACAAGCCAATTAACCCTGGGAAATGCTGTGGTTTGAACGTCTTCTGCAAAGCTCATGTTGAGATTTAATTGCTGGCACAATGTGTTGAATGGTGGAAATTTCGAGAAGTGGTTAGGTCGCGAGGGCTCTGCCCTTGTGATGGGCAAACGGGCTGGTTATCCTGACAGGGGCTGAGTCGGGCCCCTGTTTTCTCTCTGTCCTCCTGCCTCTTGCCTTGGAATGACACAGCCAGATGCTCGTGCTGTGCTCTTGGACCTCTCATCCTCCAGAACCAGGATTCAAAGAACCCTTGATGATTTATATATCATCTATTTTGTGGTATTTTGTTATGGCATCAGAAAACGTCTATGACAGACAACGCGCCCAACTTCTCCGACAGCGATGATGGCGGGCACCTTAATACAAGGCACAGATGCCGCAGACGGCCCCCTGGGTGGCGGCTGTTACCACGTGTGTGGGAAGGGAAAATACCAAGTGGTGGCTGGAGGATGGGGAGCTGCACATGGGCCCTGGGTGTCTGGTTAGAAATCCCGAAGACACAAAATGGAAGAAAAAATGGAAGACATAGGTGATGAGTATTCTCCCCTGAAGAAACAGCTCATCCATCAGGTGGAAAAGGCTTATCACATCCAGTTCAAAGTGAGACATATCCACTGGAAATTTTAAATGATAAGAATAAGAAAATCTTGTAGATATCTGGTAGCAGAGAGAAGATATGTCACAATGAACAAAACCCCTGTCAGATTTCTTCTCAGGCCAAAGGGCAAAGAGGCCGTCTCTGCCAGAAACTTCCTAAGGGTGTCGATGGGTTTGTATGGTGAGGAGCTGAGGTCCAGGAGCGCCCAGGTCCTGCAGTTGGCCCTGCTCTGCGCAGGGTCCCATTGGGGTGTGTGTCCTTCCACACTTCTCTCTCTTGTGAGCCCTCAAGACTTCAACTGCATCTCAAGTGGTCTTTTCCTTTTTTCTACTTTCCTTTTGCAAACATACCTACCCCTCACCCCAACAGACAGGGGAGACTGGCAGTAGAGCTGAGCGATAAACCAGGAATCCATGATTTCTGGGGTCTCAGTATCTGATACTGGGGTCTCAGTATCTCCTGGCTGTGAAACACTCTCTGAGCCCAAGGTTACTGCAGAGGGGTCTGTCCTGTCTTCGAAACAAGACCCCTGGGCACACTGTGAGGTTACTTTACCCCCGTGCCAGCTGCCGAGCACATACTGCGGGGCCCTTGGTCACCGAGGTGCTGGGTTTGCCTGCCTCTGTCCTAATCGTCCACCCAGAGAGTTCTGCAGGAGGGAGGAGACCCACAGGGCACTGTCCGGAGAGCTCTGCCTGGGCCTGGAGCCTGACAGTTCTTCATACGAGTCTGTTTTGTGACCTATTCACTCAGCGTTGCTTGCAGAAAAGGAAAGAGGAAGGGGGGGGGGGAACGTGTGCTCCAGTTCCACCAACGTTTTAAGATAAAATCTTTATAATGGAATAATTTGGTACCTAATTGGGGCTGCCCAGATCTGATTGGTTGATCCTTTCACATGTGAAGGCAACAGGTGAAGAGTTGCACACACTGCACGTGTACACGCAGAATCCTCACACAACCTTTCCTAGGTACCATTTGGAGATATAATGACATTTCAGCAATAGATGTAACAAGTGAGGAACTCAGTGACGATAAAGTGATGGCATAACAGGGGTTATTTTGAGCATTGGAATTACCTAAATGCAGAAACATTTCTGAAAATTCTCAAGGAAAGAAAAAGTCTTGTGAATTATATCTATTGCTATGTATATAATTTGGACATATCACATACATTACACACACACAGAGTAAATGAATGAGCAGGATGAGGGCTGGGAGGGGAGGAGGCGAGTGTACCCAGTTCTCTGCCTGAGGTCAAGACCACTGACATCTTGACCCGCTGGATTTGGGAATGGGTCTGGATGCTGCCACAGACACCTGGTGTTGGGTTTGACACATAAGGGTAGGTTTTGTCCTGTAACGTCAGTTCAGACGTTGGTCCCGTAGGGATGGTGTGGCCACTGGAGATGAGCTCTGTTTCTCTGTCTCTGCTCTGCGGTCACTGAGTGGTCACTGACCTTGACTCTGGGAGGAGCTCAGCGTCTGCGAGGACCGTGGGAGCTGTGGGCAGCAGGGGAAGGAAGGCGACACTCCTGAGGTGTGACCCTTTCCTCATGTCCCACTCAACACTTCTCCCACATCGTTGGCCAGAACTCAGTCATGTGAGTCTCCCTGCTCCCTGGGACTTTTTAGCTGGGGACATGGATGCTTTAAATAAGGATAGTTCATTATTGGTGTCACCAAGGATGGAAAGAGAATGGATATTGGTGGTCACCTGCCCATCTCTGCCATCGAGGGGCAAAAACAGATTGGGTAAAAGATTTACAGAAATCCCAATATTAATAACAGACAAAACACGTCACAAAACAAAGCTCATGCTTCATAGAGATAAAAGCTAGATCCACAGATATAGAAAACCTTCAGACTAACCAATCATTACACAGAAATAGTTAAAAGAAAGAGTGTTAGAACGTACCTGGAGACCCTGGCAATGGCATGGTGGTAGCAAAATCATTAGCACACCCGTCTCAGCATTTAGTAAGATCAATTGTCATGGCAAATTACAAATAAGGAGTCAAATATGGGATTCAACTGGCATTATTAATTAGAAGAATTTGTTCACTCAACAAATAAATACTAATTGAGTACCTACTGTGTGCCAGGTGTGCTGGGGCACAGCAGCGCAAAACAGTCTCCTGTCCCTGTGAAGTGTATGTTCAGACAAAGGTTGTTGAAAAGGTTGTTGAAAAGACACTGAGATATGAATCCTATAGAGAATATGTCTTCTCTAGAGCTGTTCAAGCATTTATAAAATTTGATGAACTTTCAAGCCGTAAAGGAAACAGCAATCTATTACAAAAAGCATAAATTATTCAAGTTACTTTTACAAATGAAGATACCATGAAGCTAGAAAATTCTAAGGTAATTTAGCAAGGTGGAATGTAAATATTCTCTTAAGTCACCATGAGAAACAAAAACAATAACAAAAAGAAGATAAGGAAAGAAAACGACATTCCAGTTTCAGACTGTGTTGAACATGGTGTTCAGCCAGAATCATCCTCAGAGAAAAATTCATGACCAGAAATTACTTCATTATCTAAAGACAGAAATGATATTATAAACGTAACAATTACATTTGCTAGCCTCGGGGGCACAATGAAACACCCCTGACATTTAGTTGCTCAAAACCCTCGTGGTGCTGAGCTCGGGGTGGGGATGGGCCAGTCCTCTGATCTGGGTGGGCGAGGCTGGTGCCCGCCAGGGTCCTTCAGTGTCTGGTCAGCTGGTGGGTTGGATCACTGATCTGAAATCGTCTTATTTAAAGCCCTGGTGGTTGGCAGGCTGCTGGCTGGGTCACATTACTTCAGCACGTGGCCTTTCTGCAGCAGGTCAGCCTAGGCTTATTTTTACAACGCTCTCAGGGTTCCTGGTGCAGCAAGAGAAAGCCAGGCTCCTTATGGAAGCACTTTTAATACTGTGTCCCATTTGCTTTTTGCTCGTGAGTTAAAGCAAGTCACCTGGCAAAGCCCAGCGGCAGTGTGGGCAGGGACCGCCAGGGAAGATACTCATGGGCACCTGCCATGGTCTGTTTGTTTTTAGCTAACAGTGTATCGCAACTTTTAATTAAAACATATAGAAAACCACAGAAAAACAATGTTGCAAAAGCAGGAACATATGAAACAACAAAGATACAAGCAGAGACAAGGGATATAGAAAGCGGAAAAGTGTGAAGTTGGCAAATGTATTTGACCATTTATTCTTTGTTAAAAAAAAAAAAAAAAGCAAGAAAAGTCAATAAACATCAGCAAGTATAAGCCACAGAATAGAATGAAGTGCAAATGCAGAAAAAGCAAAACTGCAGCCGGCAGCAGGTCAGTGGCTGCCAGAGGCTGGAATTGAGTGGTTAGGGTTGATTGCAAAGGTCCATGAGGGGCGTACTTGGGCAGGGGAATGCTCTGATACTTTGATAGGACTGGTGTTTTGTTGTTTTTTTTTTCAGACAGAGTCTCACTTTTTGCCCTTGGTAGAGTGCCGTGGTGTCATAGACCACGGTAACCTCAAACTCTTGGGCTCGAGAGATCCTCTTGCCTCCGTTTTTTAATTTTGGTAGAGACAGGGTCTCAATGTTGCTGGTCTTGAACTCACGAGGTCGAGCAATCCGCCTGCTTGGGCCTCCCTGAGTGCTGGGATTTCAGAGGAGTGATGGCTGCATGACTGTGTAGTTTATCACATTAAGTTGTATCTTTAATATTAGAAAACATTTTCATTTCCATTTGTGGTGGACAAATTGGTTTCCCACCATCCCTTCCACTGGTAACACAGGTAAACACGGGGGAACATAGGAAGTTAGTCTATTTGAAAATATCAGGAAACGAACTACCAAGGTTGCCAGGACGTGGGTGGCTAAAATTCTGGAGATGATTTCTGAACAGAAAGAGAGGAGGAGGGTCTAACAATTAATGATGGCTTTTCTCTTCTCATCTCTTATTCGCTAGGTATGGATAAAAGCCAGACCCCTGATTTTAAAGACTCATGGAACCTTGGGGACAAAAGTCAAAGTTCATGGCTTGTCAAAAACGAGGCACCTATTAAAAATCCAGGATTTTAGTGGAGAACCCCATACTCCATGGTCTGTGGTCAGGGTAAACATGTAAAGAACAGACTCACAAAGGCTCAAGGAGACCTTCAATCACCTTGATCTTGGAGATCGCCTGCCAAACTGAAAAGTGTTGCCTCTGAGGAATGATAACCCTCTGGAGGCACAAGTGGACTCCACCACACTCACATTCCATGTACAAGGGTCAGTGTTCAATACAGAGAGACAGATGTTGTCTACCAAGTAAAACAAACAAACAAAACCAAAGAAAACGTAGTCATGAAAACAGACATGTGAGAAATTCAGTTATTGGGTGTGTCACAGCAAGCATTAAAATAACTCTTTCTGATGTGCTCAATAAATTAAAATGCAAAGATAATGTCATTGGAGAACATGAAATTAAGAAAGAGACTAAAATTAAAATCCTAAAACTGCAAAAAAGGAAAATGAAGAGCTCAAAAGATATTATCAGCAGTTTAGATGTAGCTTAAGAGAAAATTAATAACACGGAAGGCACGCACAGTGGTTCTCAACCTTCCTAATGCCGCAATGTATTTTCATTGTTAAAAAGGGGTCACGACCCACAGGTTGAGAACCGCTGCATTAGAATATCTATCCATTACATTGAGAAAAACATGAAAAAATATGAAGTAGACCATATTTATGGGACACCGTGGAAAGATCCACCATAGCACCAAAAGCAGAGGGAACAGATTATGAGACAGGTACAATTTTTGAAGGCAACGAAGCTGAAAGTTTTTCAGAGTTGGCAAAAGATATTAGTACGCAGGAAGAGGGAATAAAAAGAATGAATACCAAGGCTGCCAAAACCAAAAGATGACGGCTACTTCCCAATTTATTTCATGAATCCAGCATGACTTTAATGCCAAAACCTGACTTTAAAGAAAAGACAATTTCAGGGCAATTTCCTTCATTACCATGAACACGACGTGCAGACCAAAAGCATGAACTCAGCAGTGCACAGAGGTGAGTCCCGGCCACGTTGGTACCCCCCAGGAGTTTTAGGAGGATTTAGTATTTGAAAATCATTCCTTGTAATATATTAATACTTCAAAACCTGAATAAAAGAGGAAAACCACATGATGCAGTCAGTGAAGCAGAAATTATAAAATCCAAACCAAGAGTAATACAAAAATTTTAGAAAACTAGAAATAGAAGAATGCTAATTATTTAACATGTAAAGGATATTTTAAAACAAACAAACAAACAAACAAACAAAAAACACCTTCAAAACACCATACTCACCAAAACTTTCCCCTTGAGATCTGGAAGGAGATCGGAGTGCCTGTTATAACCACTTTGCCTGAAGTTTTAACCAGAGAGGGAAAAAAGGAAAGAAAGAAAATGAGCATAGAATAGTTAGAAAGCAAGACGTAAGGCCACCATCATTATTTGAAGATGATTATATATAAAAAGAATCTGAAAGAAAATACAAATAAACTGTCAGAATTAATGAGTGGCTTTGGCAAGATTTTAGAAACTACTCAATATATAAAAAATGCATTATATTTCTTTGAGATGGTTTTAAAGTCTGGAAACATAGATAATGTGTTTCTCCTGTGTTATAATGTTGCGATGTAATATTAATGATAATTTATTGCATATTCTATCTTTCCATACTTGATGATCTCATATATAAGTCATACAAATTAGAAAAGAAAATTTGAAAGGCCTCTTGAAGTAACATTTGCAGGGACATCCAAAATCTCAGACAGACACGCAGCTCTCTACACAGGACAGGACAAGACGTTACTGAGAGAGATTAAAGGCCTGAGTAAATGAAGGGCTGTATTCATTGTGTGTTCATAATTTCCCGCAAAGCCAAAGAATTTATGACGAGGATCTCAATGGCAATTATAGCAGCACCAAAAACGAATAAATGAGACTTGATGAAATTAAGAAGCTTCTGCACAGCTAAGGAAATAATCAACAGAGCACATGGACGAACTACAGAATGGGAGAAAATGTCACCCGTTGACACTTCCAATAAAGGGCTCATCACCAGAGTCTGCAAGGAACTCAAATAGACCTTCAAGAAAAAAAACTAACAATCTCATTAAAAGGTGGGCAAAAGACATGAACAGAAAAATTTCAAAAGAAGATAGAAAAGGCTCGGGGCCTGTAGCTCAAGCGGCTGAGGCACCAGCCACATACACCAGAACTGGCAGGTTTGAATCCAGCCTGGGCCTGCCAAACAACAATGACAACTGCAACAAAAAAAATAGCTGGGAGTTGCAATCCAGAGCACCTGCAATCCCAGCTTCTTGGGAGGCTGAGGCAAGAGAATCTTGGGCTTAAGCCCAAGAGCTGGAGGTTGCTGTGAGCTGTGATACCACATCACTCTACCCAGGGTGACAAAGTGAGACTCTGTCTCAAAAAAAAAAAAAAAAGTAAGAAAGAAAGAAAAGGAAATAAAAGAAGAAGAAGATAGAAAAATCACCAACAAGCATATGCAAAAATGTTCAACATTGCTATTCATCAGAAAATTGCAAATTAAAACTTCAATGGGTATTCGCCTTACTCCTGTTAGAACGGCTTTTATTAAAAACTCTAAAACGGGTGGCGCCTGTGGCTCAACCGAGTAGGGCCCCGGCCCCATATGCCGGAGGGTGGTGGGTTCAAACCCAGCTCTGGCCAAAAACTGCAAAAAAAAAAAAAAAGTCTAAAACAACAGATGCTGTTGTAGATGCTCAGAGAAAAGCAACCCCGACGCACTGTGGGTTGACACAGATTAGCACAGTTCCTGTGGGAAACAGGAAGGAGACTTCTCAAAAAACCATAGCAAGGTAGACCTACCATGCGATCCAGCAATCCCACCACTGGGGGTCTATCCAGGAAAAAAAGTCATTTTACCAAGAAGACACCTTCCTTCAAATGTTTATTATAGCATAATTCACAATCACCCAGATGTGGGATCAACACGAGTGCCCATCAATTCATGAGTAGATGAACAAATGCGGTGCATGTATACCATGGAGTACTAGTCGGTTGTAAAAAAGATGAATGAATGCCTTTTGCAGCAATTTGGAAGGAGCTGGAGGCCCTTATTCTAAGTGAAGTGTGTAAAGAATGGAAAAACAAGTACCAATGTACTCCCTGATGAATTGGGACTAACCGATGTGGACGCGCAGGTGCAGAGAGGAAGGGAAAAGTCAGTGGAAATGAAGCAGGGAGGGCAGGGGGTGCCGTGAGCACTGATGGGGTGGAGGGCACACTTCCAGCCCTGACTCAGCCCTGTTCAAAAAATCTGTACCCTGTTAATGTTTTGAAATTTTTTTTAAAAGCCGGCTGTTTGTATTTCTTCCCAAGTCTCTGTTCACATTGGTAGCTTGAAATTGGCCATGGTACTGGTACTTACACCACAGTGATTAGCAAACAGGTCCAGACATGTATTCTTCCTCAGAGAAGCTATTTACCAGCCTTTGGGCTGTTCACCAGCACGGCAATGGTGTTATGTTTATGAATTGAAAACTAAGTATTGTGCAGATATCCACTTCCCTCCATAGCTCGGTCACCTTCAGAGTACTCCCCTGGGCCACCTGGTGACAGCATATGTAGCACTCTTTCTGGGATGAGTTCATGAACTTAATTGTCTGACCTAGTATGTGTACCAACATATGTGTAAATAATCGAAATATCCAAATGTTAATTGACCACAGAATGGAAAAAAAAAAAAGCCTTTGTGGTTTATACAAACAAGAGAAAAAGATGCAGCCATGAAAACATATAAACTATTGTCATGTTCACCAGAAAGGTGAACCTCACATATATAACGATGAGTAAAAACCTTGCTGCACAGAAATATAGGCTACACCATTCTATTCCCACAAAGTCAAAACTGGTTACCACGGCAGAATCTATGGTATTGGCAGTCGGGTAATTGTCACCTGCAGGGGAGTTATACCTAGGATGGCAGGTAAATGGCCTTAGTGGCTCTTAATGTTCCCCATCTCTGGTCAGGTGGTGATGGCCTGGGTCACTGAGATGTAAACTCATGGATAAAAGATGAGATCACAGCAGAGTTAAATGTGCTTCCAATTAGATGACAACAAAGCATTACCTATTTCTCTTGGTGAGCTTTACAGCCTTACTTGTATTGGAGAAGAAGAAAGCCTCGGAAATAGTGAACTGTGTATCCACAGTAAGAAACAGAACAGAATAAATGCAAAAAAGTAGAAAGAGATAAGAGAGTAAATTCATAAAATAAAAAATAAAGATACAATAGAGAAAAATCCATGTGCATATCCACTTCTGGAGAAAAAAAAAATAACCTGTCAAATTCTTATATGACTTGCCAGGAGGAGGAAGAAAACCAAAAAAACTATATTATGATGAAAAGGAAGCAATAAACACAGATATACAAAGATTATAAATAGAAAAAGAGAATTCCCTCAATGTCTGTATGCCAATAGCTTTGATAATTTGAATTCTTAGAAAAATGTAACTCACCAGAACTGACTCAATAATAAATAAAAATCATAAGTAGTATTATTTATAACTATTAAAAATGGAAGCACTTAAAATCTTTCTACAAAAACAAATGTGAAAAGAATATTATAAACAAATAGAAATTTTACAGTTGAGAAAGAATATTTCCTAGGCTATGCCATGATGCTGACATAATTCTAAAACCAGACAAGGATAGTTCAAAAAATAAAATTAACAGACTAGTCTTACTCATGAATGTATTTTTAAAAATCTCAAAGGAAATAGAAGACAAGCAAAACCATTAATGAACATGAAAAAACAAAACAAAACACCTCAGACCACAACCACATTGGGCTTATACCAGGAGAGCATAGAAGTTTTAATAAGGGAAATGTATAAATTTAACTTGTTAAATTAATGGATTAAATTAAACATAGCTTCTTAATAGATACAGAAAATGCATTTGGTAAAATTCACCAATGATTTATTTTAAAGACTCTTAATAAATTAGAAATAAAGAATTTTTTTAACCCATAAAAGAATCTAAGAAACTTGGGGGAATGTCATCGTAGGGTGGGGAAAGGTAGTGGGAGGGACCCCAGTCCTGCCCCCTGTCTTTACCATCGTGGGGAGGGGCTCAGTAAACATGTTAACATGAGGGAAAGATATGGGGCAAAGGATTAGAAACAGCAGCGGCCATGGTTGACAGATGGTGTAAATACTTAGAGATTCCCAAAGAATCCGTTCACTCAGAACATTTAGCCAAGTGGCTAATATAAGATTAATGCCCAACGTAAAGAGAAGGCATCACCTGTAAGGTACCCAGTTCTCACACTTTCATGAATAAATATGACAGAGTATGTTCAAGACGTTTAAGGTGTCAGCAGCCTCCCTTGACCTGAATGGGCCATTTCACGTGGGTTGCTGCTGGTCAGGCCCCAAGGCAGGTTGGGGGGGATCTGTTTACTATGCTGATTAATAACATTGCTGAGGTGTGCTTTTGCTGTATAAAAGTAACAAAAGGAAACAGGAGAACAGAACAGCTCTTTTTTTTTTTTAATTAAATCATAGCTGTGTACATTAATATGATCGTGGGGCACCATACACTTGGTTCATAGACCGTTTGACACATTTTCATCACACTGGTTAACATAGTCTTCCAGGCATTTTCTTAGTTATGTTGCTAAGATATTTACATTCACATTTACTAAGTTTTACACATACCCTTGTAAGATGCACGGCAGGTGTAATCCCATCACTCCTCCTCCCTCTACCCACTCCCCCTCCTTCCTCACCCTCTCCCCCTTCCCCCTATTCTTAGGTTGTAACTGGGTTATAGCTTTCATGTGAAGGTCCTAAATTAGTTTCATAGAACAGCTCTTTGAGGAGACATCCTCTCTGTTATCTGGAATTCCTGGCTTTTTCTGTAATTAAAAGTGAAACTGTTGATCTCTTATCTGCTTCTTTGTTAATCAACTTAGGGAGTAAATAAATGGAAGGGATGTGGGTGGATAGGCAGAGAACGCAGTAATGACATAAACTCTCCCCAGCTAGACCTGAAGACTCAGTGCAGTTCTAATCATATCCCCCCTGGCTATTTTTAATGACGTTTTAAAGGTGATTCTAAACATTATATGGCAGGGTAACTTGCCAAAAATAACCAGACTACTTCTGAAGAACTGGAAGCACCTGGAGGAACAGACAGATTGGGTCCACAGTGAAGCAATAGTCATTCTGCCTCTGTGATGTGGCAGAGAGGGGCCTGGCTGCCCGTGAAGAGCGCAGACGCAGGCCCACACCTGAGCAGGACTTTGACAACTTGAGAGAGATGGCATGTCAGGTCAATGAACCAGGAAGGGGTTATTAAATAAATAGACTTATTTAAACATGGAGTCCATTCAGAAATAGGCAAAATTGCAGCCTTGTATTATACATTATGCAAAAGTCAAATCCGGATGGATTAAGTACTTAAATGTCAAAAATAAATCCTTAAAACTCTTAGTATAAAACGTAAGTGAGTATTTTTTTTTTTTTAGAACTCTGGATAAAGAACATTTTCTTACACAATTAAAAAAACTTTGATTATAAAAAGAAAAGATTGGTAAATTTGGCTATATTCAGGTGAAGGATTTTGTCAAATGACACATTTTAAGAAAGTAAAAAGGCAATTTACAAAGAGAGAGGAAATGTGATCACATTAATAGTATTACATCTTCCAGCATTTCTTGCAGAGGGATGACCAGTGAGATATTAAAAAATATGGACTCTTGTAAAGCTCTTTTTACTCTTCTCCTTCTCTGGCTCACTGCCTGGGATTCACATGTGATAACTGGAGCTCCAGCAGCCATTTTTTACCCTTTGAGATGGAAGCCAGCTCTAAGCATGCTAGACCTGGCACTTGTGAACTGAGGTCTCCAGTGGTCTTGAGAGGTACCAATTCCAATCTCAGACGACTTAACAATGGGCCAATTTTCTGTGGGAGAATAAGCCCTTAATATGATTAAGCCAATATAGTCAGGTTTTTTTAGCAGCAATTAAGCAGCATTCTTAATGTCTGCCTATTCAGCTATTCCATCTCTCATTCATTCAACAAATATATAATAGTGCTTATTACGTGGCAGGCATTGTTCTGGACACTTGTGGTGATGGACGCAATCCTGATTCTGTCCCTCACAGAGCTATGGTCTAGTGGGGAACATGGGCTGTGTACATTTTTGTAAGCAAGGTGATTATTTCAGGTGAAATATGGAAGGTGCCAAAGGGCAGGGAAGGGAAGGGGCACCTGGCTGGCCTTGAGGGGGTGAGGGGAATACTGGCCCTCCCAGAACCTGCCGTGGGATCTGGAATTCCTCTTTAGAGCAGTGTGACCTGTCCCATGGCACTGGAATCCACCCTGCTGCCACCACCGGATAGGCAGGGTCATGTGAGACTGCAGACCGTCACTCTCCCAGCTGAGGCTTTTTCTGTAAACGGTGAAGTTCGGCTGAATTTTCTTGACAGACCCCTCTTGCTTGTACATTGTGATTCCAAGAAGTCACAGCCAAAATGGCAGAGGGGTTTGAAACTTGAATCTTAAGTGAGACTGGTGAGGAACTGAGGTGTGAGGTGTGGAGAAGGCAAGGCCCGGGGCAGTGGGACCTCCGGCCCCCATCTCTGAGAGGCCAGCTGGATGAGGGGCAGAACTTTCGGGTGGAGAGGGCAGAGGCAGGGCTTGGAGTGGACTGGAGGCCTCAGATGGCCCGAGGCCCTCTGGTCGTCACTCTGCATGGCTGGTGGTGCCTCCTCTTCTGCAGTCCCCCTTTGTCACCACTGAGGATGATTCTGTGCAGGACAGGGCTCTGCCAAGAGAACTCCTCCCCCACCATCCCTGCCCGACCTGCAGTCCCTTCTCTCCGGTTTCCTGTGGAAACTTCCCAGATGTTTCCCCAGATGTTTCATGCTTGATCTTCAAAGACCCCATCCCCATATTTATATGCATCTTTCTTATCGCCATCTGCTGATAAAAGCCTTGGCAAATCATCCACTGAGTGGCCTCGGGAGTTCCTTGCTCCAGGGACAGAGGAGGTGGCACGCCTCCCTTTCCTGGTCTTTTCTCACCTGTCTCCTTCACCTGCTCTGCTCTGGGCCCTCTTCCCTCCCTCTAAGAACTGTCCCTGGAGTCCCCGGCTGCTCTCTGTGTCACTGGGCTCAGGCCTCTCCTGAGAGGCCCTCCTGGTGAGTTTGCATCCCCTCAGAAACATGTTAGAAGTGAAACCTTTTCCCCTCTGCAGTTTCCTGCCTCAGAGAACTCACGATCTGTCCTCAGGCGTGGCACCTCTCCCGGCTCTGCAGCCTTCCTGGTCACCACCCTCTGGTGTGGCACCTCCCCCGGCCCTGCAGCCTTCCTGGACTGGTCCACCCTCAGACCCTCCACGTCTTCCCCTCAGACTCTGCCAGGTGGGGTCCAAGCCCAGGCCCCTCTAGCTGCCCTGGACATGACCTGGAAGCCACAGGTAAATTTTCTAGAGGAATCCTGCTGACTCATCCCCGAGATCCAAAGCTCACAGAGGACAATCTGGACTCCCTTACTGGGCAGGTGTGAACGGAACCCTCTCTATACAACTTACCTGTGCCAAAGGCCTTTAATCTTTAAATGCCCCAAAGATCAGACTTTCTTGGCCTGGGCAGCAACAGCAAGAAGGTGGTGCTGTCACCCCAAGTCCCCACAGACTTGGACGCCAGATGACAGACGCCAGATTACCTAGTAAGACACTCTTCCTGCATGAATCCTAGTGGCCAGCCCTCCACCATCCCAGTGGGGACATCTCTGTCCCCCCAACACTTTAGCCTCTCCCTGTGTGACAGGCACTTGGCCCCTCCCCCAGTGGGGAAAGGTACTTGGGGGGAGGAGGGACAGTTCCCAAAGTGCCTGCGGTCCCCTGGGCATCTGAAATCATGCCAGGGCCAGGATCCAGGTGCCATGCAGTCCACACCCCCTGGACAGCTGGCCACCTGGGGTTCCTTACTCTGGGGCCAGGTCCACCTGCTTTCCCTCCTCTCCCGATGACTGCTGCCCCCTCATACTTTTCCTCCTCTGCTGTGACTGCTCTGACTCGGGCGCAGCAGAAATATGGGCTGGGCCTCGTTCCCCACATTCTGGGAGGATGATTACTGGGGAGTCAAGGATTGAATTGACTTTTCAGAAAAGCTCTCCCCAGCCCCCAGGGACCAGGGCTCTCAAGATGAGGCTCCATCCACAGGTCATGATCTCCTGGGTCAGGCAGAGTCTGGCCCGGCTGCATGGCCATCTGCTGGACACGGACTGACCCCTCACTCTTCTCTATTTTCACCCTGTCATCCGAGCCCCTGGGCCTTGGGTCACACCATCCCCTCCTCTGGACACACTGTGCCCTCCACACCATGTCTACTGAGACAAGTCCAGACCCCAGGGTGTCTCAGGGGCCTTTGCTGCTATGCCATCTGCTGCTTCTGAGCACCCTATGCAGTGCGCCACGTGGGTTTTCAGAGGCCGGACCATAGTGAGCAGCGCCAACTGGCAGGGAGCACTCACTGACCTGCAGCCAGGGCCCCCTTCCTGCTGGACCTTAGTGAGCAGCGCTGACTGGCAGGGAGCACTCACTGACCTGCAGCCAGGGCCCCCTTCCTGCTGGACTGTGACTACTTCACAATGTACGTGGTGAGCACACGGAGCTCTCTGCTGTTGTTTTGGTGGAATCAATGTCTGGAAGGATGAAGCAGATCATGTCACTTGCTCTGTACGCGGCCACGGCTGTCCAACCAGGACCCACTCATTAATTTCCTTGTCCACGCGTGTCTGGGAGAGCTCTGACATGTGTGACGCAGGGAACCCATGCGTGGCACATGTTGGTGCCTGGGAAGCTCCAGTCACGCCCATGGCTGTGCTCGGAGAAGCCTGCGTGTCCTTCTGGGCTCTTGGTGGCTAATAAAATGTTTGTCCCAATCCTGGAGGAGCCACCCCCACCCCCTGTGCTCCCTTTTAATCGAGTCAGTCTTCCACTGCGTGCTTTAATACTGTTAGAAGCAAATCAAAACTAATGAGATTATCTCCTTTGAAGTGTTATATATAATTAACCTCAAATTAAGGACAATATGGGTTTGAATTTGCCAATCAGTAACACCTTGTGATTGCAAAAATACACAGTGGCAAATAAGGGTATTGACGCTCACCTGCCAGTTGGTGCTACTCATGAAATCTCGGGGAAGGTGGCTCTAGACACCCACCGCCACCACTGGGGTCCTTGACCAAGGCTACGGAGGGAGTGAAGAGGCATGGTCTAGGCATGGACTTGCCACCACGGCCACTGCCCCAGAGCACCCCAGGAGTGTCCAGCCCTGACTGTGACCCGGACTTCCCCATTACCTCCTACCTCCAGGAGTTCCTCTCATTCTGGCTGTGTGGAACCAAGGCTGGGCCGAGCTTCTGGCAGGAACACCAGCAGAGCCTTCCAGGGAGTCCCCTGCTGCTCCTCTAGCTCTGCCCAAGTGCCATTTAGCCTGAGTGGTTTGTAAAATGCTACAGATTTATGCTTCTCACTGTGAGGGAGTAAAGCAGTTTCCCAAACCACATTAACTGGTTATGACTTAAAACAGCCCCCTGCCTGGCCCAGACTTGGAAAGATGGACAGATGGCCCACAGGTGATGTGGGTGAGAATGAAGGACAATCCTGATCTTTCTGTTTGGTCAGCAATGTGGGTATTACAAGGGTTGGGAAGCGGAGGTATTCAAGTCTCACAAGAGCCTTCTAACGCTTGTGAGATTATTCTGCCTTTATTTTATAATTGAGGAAACTGGAGCCCATAGAATGGCCTGCTTTACCCAGGGAGGCTCCAGCAGGAAGAACAGAGCCCAGATGATCCACAGAGCAGGTGACTTAGCCCTGCTGGTCTGGGGCTGCCCATGGTGGTGGGATCAGCCTCTCCTACAGAGCAGGTGACTTGGCCCTGCTGGTCTGGGGCTGCCCACGGGTGGTGGGAGGTGGGATCAGCCTCTGCTGCAGAGCAGGTGACTGGCCCTGATGCCCATGGTGGTGGGATCAGCCTCTGCTGCAGAGCAGCATCTCTGCCCACAGCTGTGTGCCTGGCTCGCTGACTTCAGCTGATGGCAAGTCAAAGCCACCCACAGCACAGAAGCTGCAGTGCTGAGAGCTGCCTCTGCCCTGAGTGCCCTCTGGCTCACGTGGAGAGCACAGGGCTGTGCCCTTAGCCTCTTTTGCCGCTCTACACGTCCACCTGGGGCCCATTGTGCGTCCTGTCTTCTTGCCTGGATAGCTCATGCTGGCCATGAACAGACTGTCCAGGTTATGGAGTCTCGGTGCAGTGGGTTGAACGGTGTCCCTGCAATTTATATCAACCTGAAACCTCAAACGTGACGTATCGGGAAAAGAGGGTGTTTGTAGCTGCAATCCGGGTGTGGCACTAGGGCACACCAGGCTGGATCAGGGCAGGCTCCTGTGAAGGATGGGGGATCACATAATGAAGGCACAGACTGGACAGAGGCTGCCGGAGTGGCTGTGCCATTGGAGCACCAGACTCCGAGAGGCAGGTGTAGGCATGCGGGAAGGGAGCTGTAAGAAAGACTGTGGCCCTGCAGACACCTGGCTTCAGCCTTCCGACTTCTAGAACTGTGAGAGGATAAACGTCTGTGGTTTAAGGCTGATTTGGTGCTGATTTGTACAGCAGCTCGAGGACACTGACCCACTGATGTGTTCCTAACACGTACCGTTAGCATTGACTTTTCACAGTGCCTGTCATGAGTCCTTTCCATCTTATGGGAATAGTGGTCGGCTAGTGGCCAGCACTGCAGATTAGCACAGAAGAGTCCGTGTTCCCCCCAGGGAGTGTCAGCTCCTTGGCTCCCACTCCTGCTCAGCAGCCTCCAGAGCAGGAGGTGTCACATCACTGCACTTGGCCTGCATCAGACCCCGAGGCCTCTGCCTCTGCCTCTGCAGAGCTTGACCTCTGACACGGGGAGGGTCCCTCGGTGCAGATTCTCAGTGCTGGTGGAGTGGTGGGTCCATGGGGTGTGTCAGGAGACAGCAGATGCTCCAGGTGCCACGAGGCCGTCAGATGTGGGACTGCCCGCACCTCGCTCATTTGCACAAACCATTTCAATTCAGTTTGACAAAGGCTCACGGAGCCCTGAATCTGCCAGACTGAGGGATGGGAAACAGACACGTCAACAGATCAAGCTGGGCTTTAATTTTTTCTTTTGATTTCAGAATTAGTTTGTATTTATCAAGAGAAAGTTAGAAAACACATGTGACATGAAAAGAGATGTCACTCCTCAGCCTTCTACTGTAGACAACCACTTTATGGATGCAGGTCGAGCTGTGTGACAGTCCAGCTGTGTGACTGTCGGGCTGGTCACACAGGCCACTTTGCAGTGTGTCTATGTGGACGCAGGTCCAGCTGTGTGACAGTCGGGCTGGTCACCCAGGTCACTTTGCAGTGTGTTTATGTGGACGCAGGTCCAGCTGTGTGACAGTCGGGCTGGTCACATAGGCCACTTTGCTGTGTGCCTTTTCATTTATTTCACGTCTTTCAGCCAGTTATACCAGGTCCACGTGCTGCTTCCAGCAGCCAAGTCCCAGAGGTCAGTGATCTTCTCAGTTACTTAATCTGCTTCTCAGTGGAGGATGTGAATGCTTTTCCAGTTTTTAAATGATTATCATTATTTTGAAATGCAAATTGGTTTTAAATTGTGAAATTATTACCTGTCATGAAAAAATATGCATCGTGCAGAAGGGTATGCACCAGCAATAAAAAAGTCATCTTTCCCCTCGTCCTGGTCCTCAGAAGTAACAATTGCTAAAACCTTCCTAGGAAGTTTTGAGTCAACTGCAAGTGTATGTACCTCCGTCTACCACTCATCTGTGTAACTCCAGGAAGTCAAGATTTCTTGTACCTATCCCTCTCTGCCCCTCCCCCTCCCTCCCTCCCCTTCTCCTCCCTCCCCTCCCTCCCTCTCTCTCTCTTTCCCTTTCTCTCCCCCTCTCTCCCTCCCCTTCTCCTCCCTTCCTCACAACGGAAGAGCACACGTCACAACACCACTCACTCGTAGAGAACGCGTAAGCCGTCTTCAGCTTCAAAATACGCGGGGGGGGGGGGGGGGG
>CAUYPK010112791.1:0-16492 GCA_963574355.1 Loris lydekkerianus
TATTGGGTGGCTTATAAAATAGAATCAATTAAGCCAATTTTTTTAAGTTTTGTGTTTGTTTTTATGCCATAGCAATCTACCCAGGGGGACTGATTTTTACTCTTTATAAAAAAAAAAAAAAAAAAAAAAAAAGAAAAGAAAAGAAAAAGAGAAAGAAGAAATTTTAGACTCAACAAGTTTAGAATCTCACCAAAAAAGAAAGCCTTGAAAATGGAGCCTGACATATGGAAGGGTTTTCCCTCAAATATGAGTCACACTCTGAACTTCCATAAGGCAGAAGGCTAAAAAGTAAACCAGGAAGTTTCTGTAAAAAGCAGGAGGCTTCTAAAATTCAGAGTCAAGTTTCCAGAAGTTCTGAAATGCTAAGGAGACAGTGATCAGAACATGCCAAGCATAAGTGCCCCAAGGAACACTCTGGGAACTCAGTTGGAACTCTTCAAGCAGTGGTTCTCAAATATTAGTGTACATGGCCAGGCACAGTGGCTCACGCTTGTAATTCTAACACTCTGGGAGGCCAAACTGGGTGGATTGCTTGAGGCTCAGGAGTTTGAGACCAGTCTGAGCAAGAGTGAGATAAGAGGCAAGAGATCTCTTATGCCCAAGAGCTTGAGGTTGCTGTGAGCTACGACATATGGCCCTACCAAGGGTGACAAAGTGAGACTTTGTCTCAAAAAAACTATATACACACACACACATACACACATACACACATACACACACATATGTATGTTTTAGTGTACAGAAGAATCACCGGAAGGAGGGCTTGGTAAAACACGAATTGCTAAGATCCAAACAGGTTCTCATTTGATTGGTCTAGGTAGAACACAAAAATTTGCATTCCAATTAAGTTCCCAGGTAGCAATCAAAGGGAACAACATCTTTATAAACACTGGTATAATGAAATGTGTCAAGATTTGGACAATCTATAACTCTCACTAAAGTAATATTTTCCAAATGGGCAGTGAATAATGTTACAAAATTGTACAGAGCTAAAAATAAAAAATTAATTCAAAGTACAAGACAGACCAAGGGATTTTAATATAGCAGGCCCTGAAAGTTCACTGGTATTCAGGTTTCACAAAGCAACCAATCTTTGAGAAACCACTAACTTTTTGAGTCCTGGTTTAGTAGCAATTAAGAATATCCACAACTACCTGAAAAATACTCTTTCCTTTGGCAACTACCCATTTGTGTAAAGATGTATTTTCTTCAAATAAACAAACATAATGAATATAAATGTGTGAATCAGGGTTTTTCTATTATGCCAGACAGTAGAGAGATGTGTAAAAATATAAAACAATGCCACCATACTCACTAGTTTTTAAAAATTTTGGTTGTGGTTAACATAGCCTTCCTGGCATTTTCTTAGTTATTGTGCTAAGACATTTACATTCCACATTTACTACGTTTCACATATACCCTTGTAAGATGCACCGCAGGTGTAACCATGTGATGAAAATGTGTCAAAAGGTCTATGAAACTAGTGTATGGTGCCCCATGATCACATTAATGTACATAGCTATGATTTAATTAAAAAAAAATACAATTCAAAAAAATGCCAAAAAAAAATTGATTGTGGAAAATATCAATTTTAATAATTATGTTATTTACATTAACACATAATAAATTTAATATTTTAAAATTAATTAATAGATATATACCTTAAAAACTTTCTCAATTTTAATTTCTAGATTTGATATATGTTGATGGAATCCACATAAAGTCTTTTTGCTTCTAAGACTAAAAAGTTTGATAACTGTTGCTTTCATACAAAACGTATATTAAAAAAATATTTTGCATACCAAAACAAGATCTGAAAACCGAAAGATAATAGAAATGTAGGTGAGCTAGATATCAGAAATATCATACAGAAACTACAACCAAAGCAAACAAACAACCTTCAGAATGGGAAAATATATTTGTATATTATAAATCAGACAAAAGCTTGATCACTAGGATCTACAGAGAACTCAAATTAATCAATAACAAAAAAAAGGACCATTCCTCTTACTAAAGTATCTCAGGAATGGGAAAAAAAAATCCAATGTACTCAGTACTACAGTGAAACCAATTTAGAATCACTCACACTTGCATATGAAGAATGAAACACAACTATAGCCTAGGATGAAGGAGGGAAGGGGAAGGAGAAGGGAGGCGGGTGGGTAGAAAGAGGGAGGGTTAGTAAGGGGACCACATCTATGGAGCACAATGCAAGTACAAGTTGGATCTATCAGGTGTAAAACACAAATGTCTTAATGCTGTAATTGGGTAAATGAGGTGAAAGCTATGTTGATTAGTAGGATGTAAGCACTCCAAGTTATACAAATAATCAACACATTGAATCCCATAATGGCATAAATGTATTTATGATCTATGTACAAATGACTTAATAAAAAAAAAATTAAAAAAAAAAAGACCAAACGATCCCATTTATCACTGATCAAGTGACATAAATAGAACCTTCTCTAAAAAAGACAGACGAATGGCTAAAAAACATATGGACAAAAATGCTCATCGTCCTTAATCATCACAGAAATGCAAATCAAAACTACCCTGAGATTATCATCTAATCCCAGTGAGAATGGCCCACATCACAAAGTCTCAAAGCTGCAGATGTTGATGTGAATGTGGAAAGAAGGGAACACTTTTACACTGCTGGTGGGACTGCAAACTAATACAACCATTTTGGAAGGAAGTATGGAGAATTCTCAAAGACCTCAAATTAGACTTCCTATTTGATCCTGCAATCCCATTAGTAGGCATCTACCCAGAAGAAGAAAAGAAAAATTTATCATAAGGACATTTGCACTAGACTATTTATCACAGCTCAATTTAGAATCACCAAAATGTGGAAACAACCTAAATGCCCACTAACCCAAGAATGGATTAACAAACTCTGGTATATGTATACCAGGGAATACTATTCAGCCATTCAAAAAGATGACACTTTAAATCTTTTGTATGGACCTGGCTGGAGGTGGAACACATTCTTCTTAGGAAAGCATCACAAGACTGGAGAAGCAAAAATCCAATGTACTCAATTCTAATATGAAGATAGTAGAGGAGCTAATACAAGGGGTGGAATAGGTGAATGAAGAAGTGGAGAGAGGGGAGGAGGAGGGAGATGGGGTATAACGGTGTAAGGCCCCCCTCTTGGGGACAGGACAACATTGTAAGAGGGACTTTATCTAACAAATGAAATCAGTGTCACCTAATTCTCTGTACCCTCAATGAATCCCAAACAATAATAAAAAAGGAGAAAAAAATTACAAATTTTTCATTAAATTAAGAAAAAAAGAAGTATCAGACAAGGAATTTGAAATACCTATGAATAATGTATTTAAGTAAACAGAGAAGTAGAGAGAGAAAGCAGAGAAGTAGAAAAGCAGAAAACAGAGAAAGATACATAAAAATTTGAAGAACTTCACAGATAACTGGACTCCATAAAAAAGAATTAACTCAAAATTTTAGAAACGAAATTAAGAGCATAATAGGTAGTTCAAGAGCATATTAGGCAGTATAGAAGGACAATGAACTAGAAAAAAAACCCCACAAAACTATCTATAGACAAGAGCATAAAAGACATATGAGACAGTGAAAAAAGTGGAAGCTGAAAATACGTATTTCTGGAGTTTCAGAGGAGGAAAGTGAAAAAAGATAGGAGGCAACATTTGAACAGATTACCAATAACGTAATAGAATCTTCTAAAACTAATGCTAGAACGATTCAGCAAGCTCTACAAACCACGAGCCGGATAAATGCAAAGAAAATGACATCAAGTCACATTGTAGTAAAAATGAGACAGCCTTAAAAGTGATCTAAGGCCCCTGTATTACCTGAGGAGTAGCCAAAATAGTATTTTATTCAGACTGT
Source organism: Loris lydekkerianus (assembly GCA_963574355.1). Taxonomy (NCBI): domain Eukaryota; kingdom Metazoa; phylum Chordata; class Mammalia; order Primates; family Lorisidae; genus Loris; species Loris lydekkerianus. The sequence continues at coordinate 3,874 of CAUYPK010112791.1, forward strand.
AGTAAGTTAAGGAGGTATGTTGCATTCTTTGGGGAATCACTGAAGAAATCACTAACAAAAAAGTATATTTGTCATGTTACTTAAAAAAAAAAAAAAAAGTAGAAGTTTTTTTTTTTTTTTTTTTTTTTTTTTTAATGAACCAGCTAAACAAGTGAAGAAACAGGAAAAGGAACATAGGTGAGTTAAATAGAAAACAAAAAGTTACATAATGAAATATATTCAAGTATCAATAGATATATCAAATACAAAAGGATTGAATAAATCTAAAATTATCACTTGAAAAAAATTGTATATTGCTTGAAAGTGACTAACTTCAATAATAAAGATACAGAAAGGCTGAAAATAAAAAGATGGAAAAAGATAAACCATGTAAACATTAATCAAAAGAAATCAAAGCTATCCATAATGTCAGATAAAATCGACTTTATGACAAAAAGCATTACTACAATTAAAAGACATATTTCAAAAACAGGAATATACACATGGAAGATAAGACAACCCTAAATCATTTGTCCCCCAAATCATGGCATCACCATAAGCGAAAAATAAACAAATAATAAACAAATCTGAATAAGAAACAGAAAAACCACAAAAGGCTTCATACCTATGTTAACAGATAAAGAAGCAAGCAAATAAGAAATCAGTAAGGATAAAGAAGATCTGAACAATACAAACAACAAACTTTACTCACAAATCTAAAATGCTATGTCCAAAACATGAATTCTGTCCAAGTGATCACAGTAGTTAATGAAACTGACCATATGCTAGATCACTGAAATCACAGTATATTCTCTTCCCAAATGGAATTAAGCTAGAAATCAAATACTGTAGTGGTAACTGCTAAATTCTCCATTGTTTGAAAATGGAGGCAATACACATCAAATAATACACAGATAAAAGAAAAATTATAATGAAAATTATAAATAGTATTTTGAATAGAATGATAGCTGAAATCAATGATCTAAATCTCCATTTCAAAAAACAGGAAAAAGAAAAGCCAAATTAAATCTAAAGACAGCAAAGGAAAGAATAACAATGCAAAAAGTTAATTTGTAAATGTAGATTAATATTTAATAACATAAAGGATGACATAAATTAATAAACTGTCAATGTTGGGAATGAAAAAGCTTAAGAATGCAGTTACTACAAACATTAACAAAGTCAGATAGAGGTACTCTGAATAATTTTGTAACAATAAATCTGAAATTTTAGGTGAAATTCACAAATTCTTAAGAGAAAATTAGTCAAAACTAAAATAAGGAGAAATAGCAAATTAGAACAAGACATGCATCTTTTAAATAAATTAAACTGAAATTTTATTTTTTTGAGGCAGAGTCTCACTCAGTTGCCTTCGGTTTGAGTGTTGTGGCATCACAGCTCACAGCAACCTTAAAATTGTCAGAGGCTCAAGAGATTCTCTTGCCTCAGCCTCCCAAGTAGCTTGGACTACAGGCACCTACCACAATGCCCAGCTCTTTTTAGAGATGACGTCTTGCTCTGGCTTAGGCTGGTCTGGCACTCTTGAGCTCAGGTGATCCACCTGCTTTGGCCTCCCAAACGGCTAGAATTACAGGCCTGAAACACCACACCTGGCCTAAACCCGAAATTTTAAATCTTCCCACAAAGAAGTCTCCAAGCCCAGATGGCTTCATTTGTGAATCCTTACAAATACTTAAAGAAGAATGTTTGTCTTATACTAACATTGATAAAATAAAGAATAGTGCCCAATTCCTTTTAAGAAGCTAGAGTAATCTTGATAGAAAAATTCATTAACCTTCCAAAAGAGCAAAATTATCAGTTTATTTTTCTTATAAACAGTGACACTTTTTCCTTATTTAAATGGTAAGAATTTTTATGTCTCATATAGGAATCTTTGCCTAGTCTATGTTTTTTAATATATTTTATTGTTTTATCTTTTACATTTAGATTTGTAAAATTAAATAAGCAGGAGATCCTTAGTCTAAGGCTGTCTCCTTATTTTCCAGTTCCTATATAACAAATTACAACTGAACTTATTAGTACATAAACAAACTGAACTTCAACTTAGATATATTACAAACAGCCTAGTTTTAGCCAATCACAGGGAACCAACTCATCACACATGCCTAACTAAAGCAGATCCCTGGCAGTAGCCAATCAGATGATTTCCCTACCTTGCTTCTGTGTCTGCCTATAAAAGCTCACTGCTCACACTACCAGGGTAGGGGTGCTCTCTGACTCTCTTTTGGTACTGAGTGCTGCCCAATTCATGAATCTTTGCTCAAATAAACTTTACTAAATTTAATTTGTCTAAAGTTTTTCTTTTAACAAGTTATAATCTGTTAAGAGTTAATTTTATGTCTGGGTGCAGTGGCTCATGCCTGTAATCCTAGCATCCTGGGAGGCCAAAGAAGGTGGATTGCTTAAGCTCATACTTCGAGACCAGCCTAATCAAAAGCAAGACCCTGAATCTACTAAAAATAGAAAAACTGAGGCAAAAGGATTGCTTCAGCCCAGGAGTTGGAGGCTGCTGTGAGCTATGATGCCATGGCATTCTACCCAGGGCAACAGCCTGAGATTCTGTCTAAAAAAAAACCAAACAAACAAAAAAAAGAAGTAATTTTGCATGTGGCATGAGTGGGAGTCAAGATTAATTTTTCCCAAATACATACACAGAGAGATCGGTACATAGCCTTGATTCATGCTAAGATTCCAGCAATTTTATCAATCAATGATTTTGTACCATCAATGCAAAGGTCAACACAGTGATAAAGGAAAATAGTTATAATTTTGCATCTTTCTGCCTACAACAACACTTCAATAAAAAGAATACTTAAATAGATAAAAAAATAAATACTTAAATACTAAAAAATATGACTTCTTAAAATGTAAATTGAATTACACAACCTGATTAAAAACTGACAGTAACTTTCCTCTGCATTTAGAACAAAGCAAATATTATACAGAAACTGCATTATTTCATTACCATAATGTATATCTAGTTTTCAAAATCTAGGCACCACCTCATCTAATACTACCTCTCCCCTTGCCAATTACGTACCTATCATACCAGTTTTCTTTCAGGTCCTTAAGCACACCAAATTCTTCCCCTATCAAAGCCTTCACATAGGCTGATTCCTCTATTTTCCTACCACTTTTCACATAGCTACCGCCTTCTCATCCTTTAGGTCTCTTCACAAAGGTCTGCCTAATCACCCTAGGTAAAGTTGCCTCTCTCACATATTCCATATTTAGTCTATTATACCATTTATTGCACTGATATTGCAACCTGAAATAGGTTTGCTAGTCTTTTGTCTGCCCCTCCATTAGAATGTATGCTCCCTGCACTTAGACAGGAATCTAGGTGCCTTGTTTCAGAGCTGTAATTGTTGAACGAATAAAAGAATACTTTCAGGTTGTTTCACATAAATCTAGTAAGTCTTTTACATTTTTTATATGATTATTTAATGTATCATTTGTCACTCCCAATTTTTTACCTACCAATTTTATCACCTTCTTTTTAACTATTTGGTTATTTATTCATTCATAAAAAAACCCCAAAACCCCCAAAATTTACTTATGTGTCAGCCATATAGGTTATAAGATGAATAAGACAGGTTCTTTACTTTTAAGCATTTGACCATCTATCAAGGAAAAATCAATGCATGATAAAACAAAAGTATTTCTTTACCAAAAAATTCACTCAAATATAAAGCCTAAAATTCAACTAAAATTTTAAAATGAAAGAAAAATGAAGATGAGTTCTCTGAAATAGTCTAATACATCAAAAAAGGAAATAAAGCTAATTAGGCATCACTTTTTATCAGTAAATCTGTGTTGACTCTTGGTGACCACACCTTTCTTTTTCTAAATATTTACATATTTTAAGTATAAGATACTGTAATAAATCGTAAAATATTGCTACCAGGATTTCATTATAAAATTAGCTTCTTTTACAAAGAGCATAATTAGGGAAAATCCATTCAACAGTATGATAACTTTGACTTCTTCTTAATCCCAATATTTATTTCAAGTTTAATTTAATTCTTACATTAACGAAAATGAGAATACTGTATGTTTACTGAAAGGGGTATAAATGGGAAAAGGTTGGGAATTTCCTCACAGCAGGCAGGCAGATTTCATCTAAACATAAGGAAAAACTTTCTAGTGGTTCTAGAGTGGGCTGTCTTATAAAACAGAAAGCTGTCCATCACTAAGTCTTAAAAGAGAGCTAACAAGTTATCTCTTCAGGATATAGCTGAAACTCCTGATTTAGAAAGCAGCAGTGATGAGATCATTGCCTTTCAAACTGTGGCAAAGAAATACATTTTAATTTTTAATTTGCATGGATCAATACTTGCACAAGATACAAAGTATCACATACTTGAATGACATGGCAATGTCAAATAATCATAAAGGTTTCTAAATGTTTGCTTTTGATTTCTGTATTAACTTGTTGCTCTCAGGTAACAAACAACTGGCCTGGCAAGATGAGGCGAAGTACACCTCAAGATCTCTGTAGTCCCATAGTTTTTTCAAATTTACCTACTCTGTCCTCTCTCCTATATAAACTGGGCATTTATATCAAACTACTGATATCATACCAACCAACCTCTTTCTTTAGCAATTTCAGAAAAGCAGTATCCTAAAAGATATTAACCTGAAAGCATCAGATCAAGGGCCTGAAATTTTTTTAACTACATTAATTTTTATATCCATGCATTGAAAAACCAAAACACATTTGAATGCTCATTTAAAACTAGTTACAAGAAATTTTATTTTCAGCCATTTCCCACACCTAATTTTCTGGTGTCACTTTCTTTGCACAAGCTGATAACGAAATGTGTAAGAAATTACAGTTGATCACACATTTGAAGTTCCAAATTTATTCTACCAGCTGGTAGCAAAACCAACAGAAAAGTTACTTGGGGATGAAGTGGGGGAGCATATTCATGAATTTCAGAAGCATTGGGTAGGGGATTTAAGTATTTGTAACTACCTATAACACCAAGTAATGACTTAGCCAAAGCAAATATGGCAAGGAGGCCAAATTAAGAGCTGCCCTTTCTAATACCTCCCCAAATATTCCTGGCTTTCACTCTCCAAAGGCAGTAAGACATTTTTGTTTAAAATCTGTTATCTTCTGCCTAATAAAAATAAAACCTTCCCTCTTAAAAGATAGTTTTCAGATTTATGAGCTTTCATCTCCCAACTCCCAACTCTTCCAACATTCAACTAGACTTCTACTAGAGACTATGAGTACATGTATATGGGGAAGTCCATGGACTCTCTGGAACCCCAAATGTCTTTAAATTCTTGGAAAATGAGCAACTATATGAAAAAAATGTTCACGGTTGCCAATACATTCTTAGGGTACAACAATCCAAAAAAATTAAAGTGTTTCTAAAGTTAAAAGTGTGATGTGAAGAGAATCATAGGGTACATGCTCTTCATTAATTGAATAAAAGGTTATTAAATCATGTGACCAAAAAGGACTTTAAAAATAAACCCCTTCATCTTGGAGATGATAAAACTCACATTTGGAGAAGTTAAGGGAGTGTTCAAGCCCTCAATGCTGGCTGGAAGGCAGAAGCCAGAGAAAAATGCTAGGTCTGTTCTCCCAAACCCAGCTACCCACACATGGCCAGACAGGAGTAAACATACTACAGTCAACAATCCCACCTCTGATAAACATACCATTTCAGAATAAATCATGTAATTCTTTACACACTACTGGCTTATAAAATATATAAACGTTTTCTGTTTTACTAAAGGTATCTAAAAATACATATTCTTAGATACATTTTAGACCTTGCTTCCTTGCCAGCATGAACAATCAACAACTTATCAATCATCTGAAAGACAGTGCTTGATCCTACTGCAAACAATCAGAGAAGGGCATTCACTTGACCTAGAAGGGACAGAGGATGTTTGGGAGACACAGGGCTTCAAGGAGGCACTTAATCACATTTCTTTTTCAGTTAATTACTCTGAAAGCCCACAATGCAAAGTAAATTAGTTGAGTGGATCTTTCAGTAACTGGTGAAGCTGTTTAGAAATTTTAAGCAAATCTTCTTCTCAAAGTTTATTCTCATGTTTATTCACATTAAAGAACAGTAAGTGCAAAAAAAAACAACAGAGATGATGCCTAGTGAAAAGAGTTTTTATAGTAAGTAATTAAGTGAGAAAGCTGAAAAAGAATGCCTTATTTTGGTGTCAGTTAGGATGGATAGGAATCCAAAATTTGTTTTTAGTTTTTTCTAAAATAATTAGAAAATGGAAAGTCTATAAATAAGAATCCAAGAAACCCTTCACTCTCCTCCCCCCCTTTGACTTCTGAAATACAGTGCAACTTTCTACCATCTGTTATTTTAAAGCAGAAACAGTAATGAACATATGGGCTTTCTCTCAAGCAGCTGTAGTGTAGTTAAAGTTATAATAATTGTCTCTCTGTAAGATAAATTTACATTAAAAATCTGGCCAGTTAAAAAAAAATGGCTTAGCGTCAGAGCCTTCCAGAATAAAATTAAGAAATTTAGAATCATCTATGACATATCACATTCATAGATTTAGAGGAAATACTCAAACTCATGTGCTTTTATATTTAGGGTTAAATAAATATAATTCACGGTGCCCAAACCAGTTTATATTAATATGATCAAAGAGCTCACAACTCTGGCCGGGTGCCTTGGCTCGCACCTGTAATCCCAGTACTCTGGGAGGCCGAGGCAGAAGGTTACCTTGAGTTCAGGAGGTTGAAACCAGCCAGACCAAGAGTGAAACTTCTTCTCTACTAAAAATAGAAAAATTAGGTGGGTATTGTGGCTAGCCCCTATAGTCTCAGCTACCTGGGAGGATAGGCTGATGCCACTGCACTCTAGCCTGGAGAACAAAGCGAAACTTTGTCTCAAAAAAAAAAAAAAAAAAAAAGGTAAGAGCATCAAACAAGTTCAAGTACTTATATATAAAAAACAGCAACTAAGTTCTTAAAAACTTTTACATAAGTTCATTACTTCTATGAATTGCTGAACTCCAACCTAAAGGCTCATTTATGACAAAAATCATAATACATGTGGTACATAAACTTCCATCTCAACTGTATCATTTATAATGAGTTTAAGTAAACTGAAAGGAACTCCGAGCATATTCTGATTCATATATGATAAACAATAGGAATTTTACCTACCTTTATCTGGGTGATTCAAAATCATGATTCTCCTATGAGCTGTTCTAATCTTGGTTTTGCCAGCAGATGGGCTGTAAAAAGAAATTAAAGTGCTTATAATAAATAGTGCCAAATGCAGATTATAAATTAACAGTTTATATGGGTTTCAAGAAGTTAAAACCTAATGAGAATTTCACCATCTTGTGGGCAAATATAAAATTACAGCTTTTCACTTAATTTCACTATCAACATAAATCATGGATTCAATGCTGTTGTGTTTTTCCTCAGTCCTTTGTAATGCCAGTCTTTAGTCTCAATAAATTAAAAAAAATAAAACACAATATATTGGTCAGGGAAGTCACAGTCACAGTCTGCAGATGAAACTGCATGTTTGAAAACTTATGCTTCTAAGTTATTGTGGGAAAGGCAGGCTATATAGTGTATTAGACAGGTATTTGAATTTCAGAGCTAAAATGCTGGAGTTTAGTCCTAGATTTGTCATTCAAGATTGGGTGACATTTGTCAAATTTTTAACTGCTTTGTGCTTCAGCTTCTTCACTAGCTAGCTGGCAATCAAAAACTCCTCTGAGAGCAATGGCAGGGATTAAATGAGTTAATGCCTCCCAAGTGCTAGAATAGTACCTGGCATGAGCAAGTGCTCCATAATAGTTATCTTTTATTTTTAGCTTTCAGAAGATCTCAAAATCCCTTAGATCTCACAGTTTATTTAGCTTTGTGAGAAATCCATGGTAAAAGCTTGATTGTTAAAGCCTACACTGTAAACAAAAATTAAAGTAGAAAATTAAATAAACTTAAAATTATTTTGGTAAAACCTAATTTATCCAGTATTGGAAATGTTTCTCATTAGTACATTTTCTAGGCAAAGAAAAAAATTAAGACTAACAACAAAAAAATTCCCCTATAGCTATGCTATTTTATCTAAGCTTTCCTGAGCCTCAAATGGGAATAATAGCTGACTTATAGTACAGGGTAGTTGTAAAGCTCAAACAGAATTTAATCTGCGTAGATGAACCACACTGCAGGAGCTAAGAGTGTGCACTTTTAGAGTTATTCAGACCCATGTCCAAAATCCTGATTCTTCCACTCATTACCTATGAAATTTTATCGTGCTTACTAAACTCTGACTTATAATTTTCTCCTATGTAAAATGTACATAATAAAATCTAACTCCCAGGATTATTTTAAAGATAAACTAGACGATGTAAGTAAAAAGATTAGCATGATCTAGCATACAGCCAGTGTCCAAATAGTGGTTGTTATTAAGGCTGTAAAGGATCCTTATAAAAGCATCCTACTTTTGAAAAATAAAATTTCTTACTTTTAAAAAATAAAGTATAAATAACCTACTTTAACATTTCCTAAATGACTCAGAGTGTTGTCATGATTATCAATCAAATGCAAAGAAACTCTCAAGATCTGTAAAGGTTTGCTTCTGTCTGTTTTGAACAGTGCTCCCCCCTTGCTATCAGTTGTCAGTCCTTGATTAGGGTAGTGTTTGTCTAGTCTTTAGCAGTTCCTTGCCAGTTACCTGATACCTCTAATCTTTAGGTAAATGACAGATCACTAAGCATGTTAAAATGTGCTTTTAATTGCTTAATAAGTACATAAAATATTCGTCCATGAACAAAATAAGTCTTTTCACATGAAGACAGCAGGGTATTCATTTTGGCTATTTACAGAAGTCTTCGGGGACCATATCAAACTTACTTTCTGGCTTGTAGGTAATTCACAGATAATCAAACTGACTAGTTACAAAGACCACTGAATTTTGAGAAAACAACTATTAAACACTGTGACAGGAATATAAATGCTGTATAGTTTAAGAAATGAAAGACAATTGGTTGTAGCACATGGCTTTATGTCTGAGTTCTCTATTCTGTTCCATTAGATCAATTACCTATTTACCTTTACCATGCTGTTTTGGTTACTGTAGCCTTATACTGTAATTTGAAGTCAGGTAATGTGATGCTTTTAGCTTTATTCTTACTCTTTTCTGGTTTTATATGAATTTTAGGATTATTTCTCTAATTCTGTGAAAAATGACTCTGGTATTTAGATGGAAATTATATTGAATATCTAGATTGCCCCAAATTATGGTTATTTTGGACAATATTGATTCTGCCAATCCATAAGCCTGGGATGTTTTTTCATTTGTTTGAGTTACCAACAATGTCTTTCATCATTATTTTGTATTTTTGTTTATGGAGATCACTTCCTTGGTTAAATGTATTCCTAGGTATTTTGTTTCACTTTTGAAGCTATTACAAATGGAATTATAAATGAAATTGAGTTCTTGATTTGGATCTCAGCCAGACTGTTACTCATTTTTCTATGTTGATTGTGTATCCTGAATTCATTTATCAAAGCCAGTTGTTTAGAGGAATCTTTAGGCAGATTGGCCAACCCTTTCTCCTCTCTGCCATAAATTGGAAGAATAAAAGTTGCCTTGGGTCATACATTAAATACATTAACACCAACAAAAGCTGACTAGCAAAAAGAAAAGGCCCATACATACTTTTTTGTGGTATCTGACACAACAGATAAGCAAAACAGGCCTCAAAAAATCTGCAAGAGCCCCACAGGCTGCAGGTTGAACATTCCCTTTTTATGGTTTTCTTGGTATAATGTCATTACCATAAGTGAAAGAGATCATTTGACTTCCTCAAAACTTGGAAGTCCTTTATTTCTTTCTCTTGCCTGTTCTGGCTAGGACTTCCAGTACTATGCTGAAAAGAGGTGGTTACAGTGGGCATCCTGGTCACGTTCTAGTTCTTGGTGGGAAGGCTTTCAACTTTTCCCCATTCAGTCTGATGTTGGTTATGGGTTTGTCATATATGGCCTTTATTATTCAGAAGTACGATCCTTTATGCCTAGTTTATTGAGGGTTTTTAATCAAGAAGGAATGCTGTATTTTATAAAATACACATGCATCTATTGAAATGATCATCTGATTTTGTTTTTAATTCTGTTCATGTAATAAATCATATTTATTGATTTCCATGTATTGAATCATCCTCACACCCCTGGAATAAAACTCACATGATTGTACTGTACTATCTTTTTGATGTGCTACTGGATTTTGTTTGCTAGCATTTTATTGAGGATTTTTGTTCATCAAAAATATTTGTCTGTAGTTTTTTGGGTTGTGTTGTATCCTTGCTTGTCTTTGCTATCAGGATGATACTGGCTTCACAGAATAAGTTATGGAGGATGCGCTCTTCCTTGATTTTGGGGGAACATTTTCAATTAGAAAGATGTGGTAGAAGTTCCCTGTATGTCTGGTAGAATTTTGCCATACATCCATGTAGTCTTGGGCATATTTTTGTTGAAATATTTTTTATTACTTATTCAATCTCGCTTCTCATTATTGGTCTGTTCAGGATTTCTATTTCTTCCAGTTCTGTCTTGGAAGGTTGTATATTTTCAGGAATTTATCCATTAGGTTTTCTAGTTTGTGAAGATAGAGATGTTCAGAGTAGTCTCTGATGACCTTTTGTATTTTTCTGGTATCTGTGATGCCATTTTCATTCCTTATTGCACGTAAATACATTTTCTCTCTTTTTTTTTTTCTTGGTTTAGCTAGCTAACAATCCATCACTTTTATCTTTCAAAGAACAAGTTTTTTCTTTCATTGATCCTTTGTATTGTTTTTTTCATCTCAATTTCATTCGGTTCTGCTCTGATCTTTATTATTTCTTTTCTTTTGCTGGCTTCAGGTTTGGTTCGTTCTTGTTTTTACAATTACTTGAGGTGCCATGTACTTTGAAAAACTCCAGTATGATTTAGTTTCCTGTTGGTAATCTCCATTTATCAGTCCATTTTTTGGTGTTCTGTTGTACTTCCTTCCTTTATTAGTTATGTTTTCTAGTTCTTCTCTATATATTTGATATGTCTCCTTAGGTAGATTTGAAATCATTTAAGGGTACAAGCTAAGATTTGTATCTTAAAATAGTATTTAGGGTTATATATATAACAAGTGTTTAATCCAATTTATATCATCCTCCAGGAAAAAAAGTGATTATAAGAAGGTAAGCTCCTTTATAAAACCAAAGGTTAAAACGAAGATGGAGCTTTACATCTTTTCTATTTTCTTAGATGGAGTTAAAGATGTTCTCCTTAGTAAAGTATCTCAAGAATAAAAAATCAAACACCCTACTCAATACTAAATTAGTACTCAATACTAATTTGTGAAACTAGAAGATGAATAACCACAGGCCCACAGGAGAGAAAAACACAATTAAATTCAAGTAGGGGAGAGGGGAAAGGTGGGGGACGCTCAGTAAGCTCCCACTTAATGGGCACACGGAACACTTCCTAGGTGAAGGACTCAACTACCTAACAAATGCAACAACGTAACCCAATATATGTACCCTTATATTAATCTAAAAAACAAAACAAATGAAGGTTCTACATTAGTAAATGCTAGCATTATAAAGCAGGGGTGTATAACCTTTTTTCTTTTCTGCCACACATAGGAAGAATAGGAGTTGTCTTGGACCACGCATTAAATACATAGACACTAATGAAAGCTGATTAGCAAAAAAAAGGGTCTGTGCATACTTTTCATGACATCCAACACCACAGATAAGCAAAACAGTCCTCACATAACCTGCATGTGCCCATAGGCCACAGGTTGGACACGTGTTACAAAAGATTATCATATTCCAAAAAATTTGAAGTTAAAAAAAGAGCTTTAAAAACCTTATTTCATAAAGTTAATTAAACGAGGTCTACTAGATAAGATAAAAATTCAATAAAATCCCAATTTCTGGGAGTTTTGAGTATATTTTTTGAAGATATATATTGCATATTAGTCTAAATACTAAGCTTTAATTAAGCACATAACACAAAATCAGAAAATTACTTCAGTCAAAATTATCCTTTAAAAACAAATGCATAGCCTATAAAAAGTATTACACATGGTTTTGTACATAAAACTCCATAAAGTATTATGTACACTGAAGTCTGCCAATAACAACTAGATTAAAGTCAAAAATTCATGGAAAGAAAGTTGTTAGGTGCAAGTATGGGCATTTAAAATAGTTTGTCTTCAAGACAGTAATTATCAGACTCCTAGTGGGCGAGCTCTGGGAATAAAGGAAAGCATTCTTATTTGCCTGCAGAGTTTATTAGTTTTTTGCTATTGCTGTATTGAGTATCTATGACCATAATACATTTTGATACATTTGTCACTGTAGAAATTTTAAAAGATTGGAAAATCCTAGTTTTAAAACTTACCGTATATACTCGAGTATAAGCCGAGTTTTTCCGGCACAAAATTTGTGCCGAAAAAACCTGAACTCAGCTTATACTCGGGTCATACAGGTTATTTGATTCGGTGATTGTGATTTAGCTTGATTACCTGTTAAGCTACAGTTTTCTGCACTTTATTTAAAGTTTTAAAGTTGTTGTTGCTAGTTTACAGTTTTTCTTTAGCAATAAATATTGAAAAGC